>CAJHNH020001036.1:0-7500 GCA_905116865.2 Candidula unifasciata
AAAACGAAACAACACCACGTGGACCAAACATAAATCAACAAAACCAAACACAAGCCCTCATAGATAAAACAAAGCCTATATAACCAAACAAGCCTATAAAGACCATCAAATAAGTAAACGTAGGTCCACTGACAGCGATTTCGGGAACGCAAACAGCCATCTGTACATGCGACATAGAAATCCCTGCGTGTGGTTTAAGTCGATGTTACAATACTGAACCGTCTTTATCTTCTCAAGTCTTAATTATTCTCCATGGAATCGCCCACAACTAACTTGGTTATGCTTCCTTCCTTCCTTCATTTCCGGTCGTCTGCAGAAGGAGATGGTTCTGTTTTCCGTATTCAGCCAAGTATCTCTTCATCTGCTCCATTCCTTGTTTGTCAACAGCTTTCATTCCTTTTGGTTGTCTGCCGCCATTTTATAACCGCTTTAAGTTAACTCCCCTTGGTTAAAGATGGCCGTCCGAGTGGATCGTTAGCATTAAGAAAAAGGGGGGGGGGGGGAAAGGGGGAGGGGGGAAAGGGGGGGGGGGGTGTAGATTTCCTGTTTCGAGATTTTGATTTTCGGTATCGTTTTGAGGAATAATAACAATGATGTTGACAACTCCTAAAGAATCTGGTCCTCTAGTTAGTTTGGGGGTTGAAGCGTAGGGTTGACATCCAAACCTTAGTAAAACTTAACTCCGTCACCAAACAAATATCTAGGGCTCGATTTCGGAAGGATTTGAATAGTCAACGAAAGGGGGATGTTAAAGAATTTTGAGATTTGGAACAGGAAATGTACAAACCGTTAAAAGAACTGGAGCAGCTGATGAACTGACTTGTGAGTTATCTGAATACAGAATGGATATAACAGCGATCCCAGAAATAAGACGACCAGGACAGAGTACCATAGAGAAAAATGGAATGATCCTAGTGTATGGAGGAAACACTCAAAACAAACATGAACTAGGGACAGGATTTATTATTAAAAAAAAGTTGTGGGGAAGTATTATAAATTGTAAACCTGTAGCGGTTATTGACTGGATCAGTAAGTTACGAATAAAATGAACAGGAAAAATATGTCGATGGTTAATGTGCATACACCCATTGAAGACAACAGATTTAACAGAAAAAATATAAATAAACAAACCTGACAATCACGTGACAAGATAACTTAATGATCACATTTTAATAAACAACATAAATGCATCGAACATAGTACAAGATTTTTTTTTCCCATATATCCAGAAACCATAAGTTGTTAACCTTTTGGCTCGGCACTATGGATATCGCAACCCTTCGGCCTAGATTGCATGATAAATACAGTAAATGTGGGAGAAATGTGACTTTTCTGCCTATCCCCGAGCGTGAACCCGGTCGTCGTGAAGTCATGTTTAACCAACTACACTAGAGAGCCGGGCATACGACAAGTTAAAAGCTACAAGCGTGCCGAGTGCCATAGTAATCACCACCTGGTTGGTGCAAAATTAAAAAATCAAGCTTAAGAGATCCTTGTACACCAAGTTGCAACGATCACATCTGGAGTACAATAGAGTAGGATTACAAGAAACATCCATATCAGAGAAATTTGCAGATGAATTAAAACACAATTAAAATAAATAACAATGAGGCAATATGCAAGGTAAAGAATACTTTGATTGACTTATTAAATTTTGAAACTCCACAAAGTACCTATCCAGGAAGAGATACAAAAATATGAACCAAATACTGAAGAGCTTGATTTGGAAGAAGTACTGTATCTCATTACAGTGCTAAAAAAAAAAAAAAAGCAACTGGTGCTGATGGAATTACTGCTAAACTTAAAAAAGAAAGTGACCATGTATTACATTAAAATATATATAAATTAATAAAACTAGATTGGAAGACAAAGAAATTATCCCATGACTGGAAAGAGTCGTTACTAATACATATTTTTAAGAAAGGAGACAAGTATAAATGTGACAATTATAGAGGAATATCACTATTATCTACAGGCTGTAGATATTATCGGCTTTACTGCTAAACAGGCTAAAATCATACGTTGAATTAAATTTTGGCAAAATCTATCCAAAGTATTTCAGGATCTTCGGCGGTGCTACGGATTTCGTGCACTGCAATGAGATTCTTCGGACTCAGGTTTGAGCTAGAAGTAGAACGGAGCACTAATGTGTTATTACCTTTGTGCCATGACGTTGATCCGTCATCTAAACCCAAATCTTTACGTTAAATAGCAGACCAAAATTGAGAATACAGTTTTTTGGATTTTAAAAAGGAATATTAATGTGTTCCAACTGCCTCTCAGAAACAATACTGCAGCGCTTAGTAGAGGGAAAGAAGAGAAGAAGCAGAACAAGGAAGATCTGGAAATAACAAATCACTGACTGGACAGGCCTCAGGCATGCAACCATAAAGTCCATCGCAACTGACCGCCAAAGGCCGGGAGAGAGCTGATCAGACAGTCAACAGAAACTGGTGACACAGCATTACGGGATGATGGTGATGATGATGGTGATACGACAGTGATCTTAGAAACAGTTTATGGAATACTATGAAGGACTTTGGAATACCAAAGAAGTTAATCACCAAGACCAAACTATGTATGGAAGACACACAAAATAGTAAGACATAAAGGCAAAAAGAGAGACTTTTTCAGATAACATCCGATTTAAAGCAAGGTGATGCACTGTACCAGCTTCTGTCCAACTTGGCCATGGAGAAAATGTTAAGGAAATTGAAAGAAGATTGTACTACTGGAAAAACTACAAGAATACAATCTAGAATACAATCTGGAAATAAAATATACAATGCCCTTTAACATCTGCTAAAGTCAAAATGTCTGTCTCACAACACCAAGATCAAAATATATAAAACGTTGATAAGAGCAATCGTTTTATATGGCTCCTAAACTTGGAGCACATCTAAAAGAGATGAAGCCTTATTAGAGGTTTTCGAATACAAAGTCTTACGACGAATCCTTAGATCCATCAAAGATGCAAACAACGGGCAATGGAGAGTGAGAAGCAACAACGAAATTTATCATCTGTTTAAATCACAATTGATCACTGGCATTATGAAGGCTAATAGATTTAAATGGTTGGGGCACATTGAAAGAATATCAGATGACAGAGAGGTAAAAACTGTATACACAAGAGAACTGAATGGTCGTAGACAACGAGGCAAATCGAGAAGAGAATGGAGAAATCAAATGCAGCCAGATTTACAAACGCTTGGTGTCACCAACTGTACAGAGATGAACGAAGACGGGTGATGTTTGCAGCAATGAACATCAAGGGCTCGGAATACTGAAGAAGAAGTCCAAAATAATCGCAGCACCGCTGTAAACGATAACAGCGTGGAAAAGTCCTTTTAAGAAAAGGAATAAGCAGCAGCAGCAGGAAAAAAAAAAGATGACTGCCGTCTGCGTTTGACTGTAGGCTTTTGAAACACAAGGACCGACGTCCGCGACATCCCAAACCTAAACTGAACCACAACTTCCAACCCCATGTGCAACCACTCTCCGGTGGAGACGCCCTAACTGCTTGTATACAGACTAATTCCAGCAAATGTCTTAGTACCCTTCCAACATCACGAATGTAAGACATTCCGCTGGATTCCAATCTGTGATTCCAATAAGTATGTCTGGTCTACCCAGACCATCTCAGCTGCCAATGTTATGCCCGTACTTAATTGCCAATCTAATGATTGCATGAATGATTAATGATCGTTATGTACGATCGATATGAGGTGATCGATGCGCTGCCACTTGACTAGTGTTTAAATCCGCCATTTACTAGGCTTCTCTGGTAGAGTTTTCTACCCTAACCAGGAAAAGATAAATCGCGCCATGTCCTTAAATGTTACAAAGATTGATGTCCCCTTGACAAGCTCATACGCCCGGTTGGTGTGAACGGTATAGATGGTTGTATGGTCAAAGTAGGGCACAGGGGCGTCTTTGGTAGAGTACTGATGGAGGCAGGGTGAAGGAACGTCCTTACTCTAGAGTACTGGGGGAGGCAGGGCACAGGGGCGTCTTTGTAGAGTACTGGTGGAGGCAGGGTGCAGGGGCGTCCTCGTTATAGTACTAGAAGAGGCAGAGTGCAAGGGTGTCTTGAGTGAGGTACTGGGGGAGGCAGGGTCCAAGTGCTTTGTCGGTAGAATACTAGAGAGGGCAGGGTGCAAGGCCGTTCTTACTCTAGAGTACTGGGGGAGGCAGGGTGTAGGGGTTTTGTTGGCAGAGGAGTACTGTGCGAGGCAAGATGGAGGGAAAGTTTTGGTCGAGGAGTACTGAAGGTGACCGGCGGCCAGGAAGGCAGATAATAGTAGCCTTGTAACCCAACACGAATTTTGTAAAAGGCGATTAACGGGTACTGGTATAACTCCGTTTGCTGGAGAACTTGACAGTAGAAGTTTGCGAGCATTAATCAATCTTTACAGAGATTTGCATTGACATGGTGATGCGTTCATTTGAGAGACGAAATTAAGAGAAAGCGAAAGAGCAAGGAAAATAGGAGGAATAGAGTGGTAGGAGGAGGAGAGAAAGAAGGGTGGAGTGGGGGCAGAAGGAAGAGGTGGATAATAATAATAAGAATAATAATAACAATAGTAGTAGTTCAAGGTCAACGATATTTACTTACCTCCATCCACAGAAGAGTTTGTGTGACCATGACTCTCATCTTCACTACAGCCACGCCCACTGTCACTTGTTCCGGTGTCTCCCGAGGACGCATCGCTGTACCTGTCTTCCGTCTGTCTGACCTCCATAAACTGGCGCTCGTCCTGAAAATCAAAGTAGAGGAAGTAAAGGGACGTGTTTTCGCCAGTGGTGCACTGGTATTTATACTTGAACATAAATGAGAGTTTGAGTAAAGTTGGTTCTAACAAAAGTTCGGAGACCAAACAGCAGTTACTCAACGTGCACGTCTCCTGTTTGTAGAAGGTGGATCTGCTCGATTATGGGCTATGTCTTCTTTAACAGAACTATCTGCGATTGGGAGTTAACGCGCTTCGTATAACTCGGGTTGATTCCAGCTGGGGGCAATTTGGGAGCGAACCGCTCGGCAATGATTTCGACAAGTGGTATTGAAAGCCGATCGCGCAGAGGGCAATGGTAAACCATTATTCATTGGTAAAACTGACAAACAACGCTGGCGTCCGTTCTGCAACATCATGTAACGTATAAAGGATATACTGCCAACTAACACATTAATAAAATCTTCTTCTGAAATCTCCGACTTCACAACAACAGATTATGACGGCCCTGGTAGTCCTGAAAAGGAAGATTGTTGAAGACTGTGTTTCGTGGTGTTTCGTGGTGTTTCGCTTTTTTCAGCGGCTTCACAGAGCGGTAACCCAGCAGGAAATAGGGCACCAGCACAGCGACCAGCACGAGTTGAACCAAGCACCAGCAACAGTCAGCAAAAACCTACAGAGATAGGAGTTAAGAGAGCTGGACCAGACCGGGACCCAGAACCCCAAATACCACACGGGATTTAGGAAGACAAAGAACTGAAGTATCAGGTGTGACTTCACACCACACAGAATAGGACACCCAATAAAATAGCCAAGGAACCTTCCTTGATATAGCTGGCCTCTGGGCGGCAGGAAAAGGGTCCAGTTTGGAATTGTTGTTTATAAATTGGAATTGGAATCCTACTTCACAAGAACACCTACATATCTTTTTTTGGTAATCTAATGGGTCCTAATTAAGCTTATTATGTCGATCCATTCCTTTTATCATTTGGGTCCTCCGCGATCTTCTGTAATCTATTGGTTCCTCTATTATATACCTCCATACCTCAATCTTCAAGGCGAATCTGAAAAAGCCCATAATTATATTTGCTTGGCTTTACCAGAAGGCGTCGGCAAATGTCATCTCTATTCTGATTAGGAAGAGCCCGTGGGCAGGGAAGGATGTTCCTGACGCGAAGGTTGTGAATAGCTCGGAAAGGCAGAGTAGACGCATATTGTAAACACCTCGGATAGACAAAATAGCCACATGTTGTAAATACCTCGGATAGACAAAGTAGCCACATGTGGTAAACACCTCGGATAGACAAAGTAGCCACATGTTGTAAACACCTCGGATAGACAAAGTAGCCACATGTTGTAAATACCTCGGATAGACAAAGTAGCCACATGTTGTAAACACCTCGGACAGACAAAGTAGCCACATGTTGTAAACACCTCGGATAGACAAAATTGCCACATGTTGTAAACAACTCGGATAGACAAAGTAGCCACATGTTGTAAACACCTCGGATAGACAAAATAGCCACATGTTGTAAACACCTCGGATAGACAAAGTAGCCACATGTTGTAAACACCTCGGATAGACAAAGTAGCCACATGTTGTAAATACCTCGGATAGACAAAGTAGCCACATGTTGTAAATACCTCGGATAGACAAAGTAGCCACATGTTGTAAATACCTCGGATAGACAAAATAGCCACATGTTGTAAATACCTCGGATAGACAAAATAGCCACATGTTGTAAATACCTCGGATAGACAAAGTAGCCACATGTTGTAAATACCTCGGATAGACAAAGTAGCCACATGTTGTAAATACCTCGGATAGACAAAGTAGCCACATGTTGTAAATACCTCGGATAGACAAAGTAGCCACATGTTGTAAATACCTCGGATAGACAAAGTAGCCACATGTTGTAAATACCTCGGATAGACAAAATAGCCACATGTTGTAAATACCTCGGATAGACAAAGTAGCCACATGTTGTAAATACGTCGGATAGACAAAGTAGCCACATGTTGTAAATACCTCGGATAGACTAAGTAGCCACATGTTGTAAATACCTCGGATAGACAAAGTAGCCACATGTTGTAAATACCTCAGACAGACAAAGTAGCCACATGTTGTAAATACCTCAGACAGACAAAGTAGCCACATGTCGTAAATACCTCAGACAGACAAAGTAGCCACATGTTGTAAATACCTCAGACAGACAAAGTAGCCACATGTTGTAAATACCTCAGACAGACAAAGTAGCCACATGTTGTAAATACCTCAGACAGACAAAGTAGCCACATGTTGTAAATACCTCAGACAGACAAAGTAGCCACATGTTGTAAATACATCAGACAGACAAAGTAGCCACATGTTGTAAATACCTCAGACAGACAGACTGATTAGCAACGAAGCTCAGGAAAGAGATGAACAGTAGAACATGAGAATTCAGTCATTAAAGAAAAGTAAATAATTATAAAAATTCAAACAGGTAAATGTAAATATCTATGTAGCAGTAGTAATTTCAACAACGATATCCTGTTTAACCCATCCGAGATATAATTGGGATATGTAGTTACCCACCCCCCCTAAATCCCTCTTTTAAAAATATTCGATTCAGATGCTGGTCAGTTGTGTATGATTATTGAATATTCCATATATTAATTTAATGTTCTTGCAAAATATAACAATCAAAACGTGTCATCTATCTGTAGGAGTATATAAAATGATCTGGAATACTATCACCCTGTCTGGAAACATATTAACATCTATACA
>CAJHNH020001036.1:17500-32500 GCA_905116865.2 Candidula unifasciata
GAGACATAAAGAGAGACAACGAGAGACGGGTGGGGGGGGGGGAGGGTGCGAGTCGTCAGTTTCCTATAGCCTAATTAGCAGGGCATTCTGGCAATGCATTGAGGGGAGGGGGGGGGGAGGCAAACGATAAAGTTAAAGAGGATCGACTTCACTGCGCCTTTATATTCCATATGGCTGGATCTCTCTCCACAAACAGGGCTAGTGAAAAGCGCCACACAAATCACGAACTCCGTAGCCTCGGCTCAGATCCCTAGAGATATTAGTAGAAACCTACGCCCTCAGAGCATGACACTAACGATTTGACCTCTTCGTCACAAGTATAAAGTTGATGTGAGCTACCAGCCCGGGTACGTGTAAGGGGTAGCAACTATTATGCCCACGTAAACAAGCATTGTTGCTACTACAAACAAGAGCTAAATCAAAGGTTGAACATAAAAGCAACGAAGAACAGAGCTCTGATTAAAAAAACAGCGAGAACGCAAATTCAATTAACAAAACAAAAGCGGGATAACTCCCGTTTACACGTCACCATGACGCCGCCAGTAAACTAACAAGAACGACGCGAGTTCAGGGACGCAAGCAAATATTTCTGAGTTGGCACAAGCGACGATTTGGCATTAATGTTGAGTTGGACACAGCAACAAAGTTGAACCGACACAAACAGATTAGGCTAAATTCCCTGGATCTAAGCCCCTAAAATGTAATTCCGAATTCGCGATACAAACTTGGAAACACAAACGGAAGATTTGCTGAGTACACTGCAAGGTCTGGAAACTAAAAAGATGGCAGGGTTGGCTTCTGTGGGGTTTTTTGACCGGTGAACGTCTGGTCAGGTTACCCTCCATCAAAGGATGAGGTAGATTAGGTCACTACTGTCAGACTGAAATGTGCTTCGCTTAGATACAGTGATGTGGCATTTGAAATGGACATCTCAAATCGTAAAGATGTTGTTTGTTATCTATAGGAAAAGAAACACCAAAGCACCTTTGCCTACGCCAGTGGGATATAAGGTATATCTGTTTTATAAACTGATGAGCACCTGTGGGCGATGTGGTCAACTTGCACGGATATCGTCTGAAACCCATTTTGAGATGGGTTAACTGTGAAAGCAATGGTAAAAATTTTTTTTGGGAGAGGGGGGTGTCCGTCTTCATATTGATTCGAACCCAAGACATTCAGCATAGCATCCAGGCGTCTAGTGGCGGTGTTACTTTTGTTACTATTTGTTGTCGCTGCACCGCCTAGGTGATTTTTTGTTATCTCTGACAGTGTCTTTGTGCTGAACAGACTGCAGAACTCGTCTTACAAAACTGTCCTCTCTTGAAGAAGCTTCGAAGCAACAGACGCAGTAGAGCAAGTAGACCTGACAACTAAGCTTTGGGGATAACTAAGAGACCTTGAGATGACACCCCAGTTTATGGCCCACGGTGGATAACCAGAGATCGCTGAAGAAGAAGATATGTCAATACCTACAACTGTGGCAGATTACGATGACATTGTCAGGACTGACTGCGAATGTGTTCCTCCATTATTTTTTTTCTTTCGCCGCCACCACCCCCCCCCCACCATTTTTCTTTTCTAAATACCAGTTCAAGTACTCGGGACTAAAGTATGTCGCTGTCCACACCAGCCATCAAGGGATACCAGTTCAAGTATTCGGGACTAAAGTATGTCGCTGTCCACACCACCCATCAAGGGATACCAGTTCAAGTATTCGGGACTAAAGTATGTCGCTGTCAACACCACCCATCAAGGGATACCATTTCAAGTATTCGGGACTAAAGTATGTCGCTGTCAACACCACCCATCAAGGGATACCAGTTCAAGTATTCGGGACTAAAGTATGTCGCTGTCCACACCAGCCATCAAGGGATACCAGTTTAAGTATTCGGGACTAAAGTATGTCGCTGTCCACACCAGCCATCAAGGGATACCAGTTCAAGTATTCGGGACTAAAGTATGACGCTGTCAACACCACCCATCAAGGGATACCAGTTCAAGTATTCGGGACTAAAGTATGTCGCTGTCCACACCAGCCATCAAGGGATACCAGTTCAAGTATTCGGGACTAAAGTGTGTCGCTGTCCACACCAGCCATCAAGGGATACCAGTTCAAGTATTCGGGACTAAAGTATGTCGTTGTCCACACTACCCATCAAGGGATACCAGTTCAAGTATTCGGGACTAAAGTATGTCGCTGTCCACACCACCCATCAAGGGATACCAGTTCAAGTATTCGGGACTAAAGTATGTCGCTGTCAACACCAGCCATCAAGGGATACCAGTTCAAGTATTCGGGACTAAAGTATGTCGCTGTCCACACCAGCCATCAAGGGATACCAGTTCAAGTACTCGGGACTAAAGTATGTCGCTGTCAACACCACCCATCAAGGGATACCAGTTCAAGTATTCGGGACTAAAGTATGTCGCTGTCCACACCAGCCATCAAGGGATACCAGTTCAAGTATTCGGGACTAAAGTATGTCGCTGTCCACACCAGCCATCAAGGGATACCAGTTCAAGTATTCGGGACTAAAGTATGTCGTTGTCTACACCATCCATCAAGGGATACCAGTTCAAGTATTCGGGACTAAAGTATGTCGCTGTCCACACCAGCCATCAAGGGATACCAGTTCAAGTACTCGGGACTAAAGTATGTCGCTGTCCACACCAGCCATCAAGGGATACCAGTTCAAGTATTCGGGACTAAAGTATGTCGCTGTCCACACCAGCCATAAAGGGATACCAGTTTAAGTATTCGGGACTAAAGTATATCGCTGTCCACACCAGCCATCAAGGGATACCAGTTCAAGTATTCGGGACTAAAGTATGTCGCTGTCCACACCATCCATCAAGGGATACCATTTCAAGTATTCGGGACTAAAGTATGTCGCTGTCCACACCAGCCATCAAGGGATACCATTTCAAATATTCGGGACTAAAGTATGTCGCTGTCCACACCAGCCATCAAGGGATACCAGTTCAAGTATTCGGGACTAAAGTATGTCGCTGTCAACACCAGCCATCAAGGGATACCAGTTCAAGTATTCGGGACTAAAGTATGTCGCTGTCCACACCAGCCATCAAGGGATACCAGTTCAAGTATTCGGGACTAAAGTATGTCGCTGTCAACACCAGCCATCAAGGGATACCAGTTCAAGTATTCGGGACTAAAGTATGACGCTGTCCACCCCAGCCATCAAGGGATACCAGTTCAAGTATTCGGGACTAAAGTGTTTCGCTGTCCACACCAGCCATCAAGGGATACCAGTTTAAGTATTCGGGACTAAAGTGTGTCGCTGTCCACACCAGCCATCAAGGGATACCAGTTCAAGTATTCGGGACTAAAGTATGTCGTTGTCCACACTACCCATCAAGGGATACCAGTTCAAGTATTCGGGACTAAAGTATGTCGCTGTCCACACCACCCATCAAGGGATACCAGTTCAAGTACTCGGGACTAAAGTATGTCGCTGTCAACACCACCCATCAAGGGATACCAGTTCAAGTATTCGGGACTAAAGTATGTCGCTGTCAACACCAGCCATCAAAGGATACCAGTTCAAGTACTCGGGACTAAAGTATGTCGCTGTCAACACCAGCCATCAAGGGATACCAGTTCAAGTATTCGGGACTAAAGTATGTCGCTGTCCACACCAGCCATAAAGGGATACCAGTTTAAGTATTCGGGACTAAAGTATGTCGCTGTCCACACCAGCCATCAAGGGATACCAGTTCAAGTATTCGGGACTAAAGTATGTCGCTGTCCACACCAGCCATCAAGAGATACCAGTTCAAGTATTCGGGACTAAAGTATGTCGCTGTCCACACCACCCATCAAGATGTGTCCATATAATATAGGTCTAGCCCTATGTGCCCAATACGCCGAAGGGCGTGGAGAATGGTCTTATACTTTAGTAAATAAACACTGGCTAATGAAGAGTGAGAAACGCAGTGGAAAACAACGCGTAATCGACTGTTGTACACATGTGGTATATATATATATATATATATTTTAGTATCCAGAAGCCATGAGTTGTTAACCCTTAGGCTCGGTATTATGGATATCGCAACCCTTCGGCCTTGATTCCATGATAAATTTGGGAGAAACGTGGCTTTTCTGCCTACCCCCGGGAGTGAACCCGGACCACAAGGACCACAAGGAGTTCGTCACCCGGTCACCGGGCAATCCGGTTTAGCCAACTACGCTAGAGAGCCAGACATATGGTATATAAATACTCCTACCAAATAATGACTGGGGTGTCAGTGAGTGGAGCTGTAACAACAGAATCAAATGTGGGTCAGCGGTCAGTCACCTGGTGCTGGTACACAGCCTATTTCGCCCCTGGCACCACCAGTGATGCATCTCTGTCCACCGACCGGAGTTTGATGATCCAGCGTGATGTGTGATGATGCAGCACGATGTTTGATGATCCAGCATGATGTTTGATGATCTTGCGGCCAGCGTCCTTGGCCAAACATTATATTTACCACAGTTGTCACACGAGAGAAGCCTCCATCCGAACCGGCAGAAACTTTCACGTTGTACAATGGCAGATTTTATACTGCCAAAACTATTTTCGGTCAACCTGTAGAAGTCACTTTATTACATTATAGTACCCCCCCCCCCCCCCCCCCACACACACACAAACACACATACTCCCCGAGGGGCGGCTGACTGAACGGTTAACAGGCTGGGTTCTCATGCTGAAGACCTGGGTTCAAAACCTCGGTAAGGCTAGGGAATTTTTTTATGTCGGGGGCACTATAAATCCTCACCTGCACAGTCCGTGGCGACAACACTAGCAATGCGGGCGTAACTCCTCAGGCTAAGAGATTTCCCCGCCTACACCGTAAAAGTGGTGTAATGAAGGCAGTCACTGACAGATAGAACAGAGACACCACACCCCCCCCTCCCTCCCCTCACTTTTGTGTCCTCGCCACGTCAGCCTTCTCTCTCTCTCTCTCTCTCTCTCTCTCTCTTTCTCTCTCTCTCTCTCTCTCTTCTCTCTCTCTCTCTCTCTCTCTCGTCACCATCCATCTCTCCTTGACTGTTTGTCAGTCTCTATAAAATTATCTCCGCCAAATGTTTCATCCAGCCCCCCCCCCCCCCCCCCCCCACCCCAAAAAAATATATATACACACTCGTACACATTAAAGCAAAAAGAATATGTAGACAAACTGCTGACCTCCCATAAATTGGTTGTCCACTTAACAGTATTCCAGAACAAACCCCATGGAGAGAAAAAAAAAAAAAAACAGTACAAATCCAGACAAATGTGAAAGGGATATTTGACAAGAAAGAACAAGATAGTGTACAACGCAGAATGGCCACCCTCAGTTAGACTGATGAAGAATACCCACAAGAACAGATGGGTCCGCAGAAAGTGCAGTTAGAAATGGTGGTGCTGGAGTGTACATCGAAATTCCCAGGAGGTACTAGGGATAGGTTCAGCGTACAAACCTGAAAGTATTGCCATAACTATGATGCAGAAACTTAGGCTATCAAGATAGCAACAGAGAAACTGCTAAATACCAATCTTGGCTCCCAGTATGTAGTATTGCTGACAGATGAAAAATCAGTACTTGAAGCACTCCAGTCTAGGAAACTACCAGAATTGCATACACTGCTGACACAACTTAGCCTTCAGCAAAGAGTTGTAATGCAGTGGATACCATCACACAGCAGTGGATACCATCACATTGTGGAGTGCCTGGAAATGAGAAAGCTGATCAACTGGCAGGAGAAGGTGCGACAAAAGTGCAGCCGGATGTACCAGTCACATACCACCAAAAGAAAAGAATCATTAAATCAATCAGGAAACCACCAGCCCCAGCACAAGATGACTATTTTATTATGGACAGATTAGAACAAGTCATTATCCTCCGCCTCAGAACAGGGCACAACCGATTACGTAACCACATGTACACAAAATTCAAGATAGGCGTATCAGCCATGTGCACCTGTGGAAAGGTGCCTCAGACCGCAGAGTATGTACTCCAGGACTGCACCGAATTTGACCCATTAAGGCAAACCTTTTGGCCAGAAAGAATAACAGTGGAACGCAAACTCTATAGACCACTGAATGAACTAACAACGACAGTGAAATTTATACAAGAGACAAAATTGCTGATATAGACAACTTATTTCAGGCGAACGAAAGAAGAAGAAGAAGAAGAAGAAGATTAAAGGAATTTGTATATAAAGAGCACACAGATAACGAACGAAGCAATAAATGAATAGCCAAAGGTGGAAAACAATGCATTACACAAAATACAACCGTGAAGTAGCTAAAGTAGCTAGGACAAAATCTTGCTCTTTGTGTCCCAGTGTTCTTCAACGTTCAAATCTTGCTCTTTGTGTCCCAGTGTTCTTCAACGTTCAAATCTTGTTCTTTGTGTCCCAGTGTTCTTCAACGTTTAAATCTTGCTCTTTGTGTCCCAGTGTTCTTCAACGTTCAAATCTTACAGAAACATTAAAGCTCACAGTCATAGATTTTTTGGTGTGTGATCGAAATAATGATTCACCCACAGGCATCGATTTCAGCTAAACTGAGTTAACGACCGATATCACAGCATTTGGGACATTCCCACAAGCGCCCAGTCACTGGTCACTTTATTCAGCGGCCAGCCACTGGTCACTTTATTCAGCGCCCAGTCACTGGTCACTTTATTCAGAACCCAGTTACTGGTCACTTTATTCAGCGCCCAGTCACTGGTCACTTTATTCAGCGCCCAGTCACTGGTCACTTTATTCAGCGCCCAGTCACTGGTCACTTTATTCAGCGCCCAGTCACTGGTCACTTTTTTTCAGCGGCCAGTCACTGGTCACTTTTTTCAGCGGCCAGTCACTGGAAACTTTATTCAGCGTCCAGTCACTGGTCACTTTATTCAGCGCCCAGTCTGTGGTCACTTTATTCAGCGGGAAGTCACTGGTCACTTTTTTTCAGCGGCCAGTCACTGGTCACTTTATTCAGCGCCCAGTCACTGGTCACTTTATTCAGCGCCCAGTCACTGGTCACTTTATTCAGCGCCCAGTCACTGGTCACTTTATTTAGCGCCCAGTCACTGGTCACTTTATTCAGCGCCCAGTCACATGTCTTTTTTTTCAGCGCCCAGTCGAGTTCCAACTCCGATAGATCCCGTAGCCGTCTCATTGACGTCCATCTTCCCTTTTCTCTGAGTGTAAAGCATTGGCTGCATCCAAGAGCAGCTCCTGCGGCACCACCCTCTCCAGACGCTCTTCTGTCTGGTTCACCAACTTCCTAAAGGCCTTGACTACATGAAGTCAAGGTTTTTCAACATGTTGGGGGGGGGGGGGGGGGGGGGTCTAGTAATTCTGAAAGTGAGTGCATTTGTACGTGTAATGATTCGTACATTCTGTTGTAGTTTAATTAAACATAAACTGTTTTTAAGCAAGATATTTAAACAAAACAAGGACACATTTGTTTTCATGAGCTGTCTGTAGATCTACCGTTAGAAATCTAATCAATTTGTCACGCGCATTTAATTACTGATTAACAACATATTCTGACCAAAACGTATCTCCATACTTTCTGTTTTTCTTGCTGTGGAGTCTAGTGTCCTCATCCTTGTTTAAATGTGGGTGGGTGGGGGAGAAGGCTTAGAGACCCCTGATCTAGCTTGTCATACATCAATTCACCACCCAGTGGTCCAGCACCAGCCAGTCTGCTTGCTTTTAGTTTCCCAACACACATGCATCACTAAGCAAAAGGACCAAAGGAAGCTAACTAGCCGAGACCTCTGAAGCGATGACCTCTAAAGCGATGACCTCTGAAGCCGTGACTTCTGAAGCGATGACCTCTGAAGCGATGACCTCTGAAGCGATGACCTCTGAAGCGATGACCTCTAAAGCGATGACCTCTGAAGCGATGACCTCTAAAGCGATGACCTCTGAAGCGATGACCTCTGAAGCGATGACCTCTAAAGCAATGACCTCTGAAGCGATGACCTCTGAAGCGATGACCTCTGAAGCGATGACTTCTGAAGCGATGACCTCTGAAGCGATGACCTCTGAAGCGGTGACCTCTGAAGCGGTGACCTCTGAAGCGATGACTTCTGAAGCGATGACCTCTGAAACGATGCACGAGGAACGCCTGCTTCCAATTGTCTCATCATGTTTTGTGAGTCCCCTTTCATATGTGTCTGTTGCCAAGGGACAGATGCATTGAAAGCATATTTGCATGTCCGGTTTTATGTTTGCTGGTGTTGTCAAATAAACATTTAATGGCGCTTAACACTCTTAACAGAAAAAAAAGAGGAAGAAAAGAGGGCGGGGAAAAAAAGGGGTGGGGTGAAAATAGTGAAGAGGGAGTCATTTCGCACTTACCATTATTTGACCAGGGGGAAAATTCAAAATGTTAATTTCCGGAATAAGGGAGAAAAACATTTCAGAAGATAAGGAATAAATAAAACAACGCAAATAAAAGAAAAAACAGAAACAGAAATTACAAACAAGGAAATAAAATAAACACACCAATATCGAAATTTCAGTAAAAATTAAATAAATTATTCATTTTTTTATTTCCGTTGGCAATTTTGCTAAAATTTTTAATATGCACTCTTGCAGATCAAACTTAATCCGGTTGTTAAATATTAATACAATTTCCAATCCGGTTTTTTTACCTGCTAGAACCGGAAACTGTTTAGGGGATAATGGCTGCGCGAACAACACCTTGTCCGGAAACTGAGAAAGTGCTTAATCATGCACTGCTATTATCGGCAGCCATATTAAGCCGCCAAGACAGCATATTGCTTCAGAAAAATACGTTTGCTTGGCAATAACTTTCTCACATGATAAAGGGAGAAAGGGTGCAAGACGGGCGGGTGAGGTGCGGCAGCGTGTTGACAACTTTCTGTCTAGTTCGGCCGATAAACGAATTTTGCAATTTGACAACTTTTCTCTCTAGTTCCGGGGACATATAAAGTTTGCTTTTATGCTGTTAGCCTTTCCCTCTTCCTAATTTCCCTTCTTCTTCTTCCTCCTCCTCCTCCTCCTCCTTCTTCTTCTTCTTCTTCTTCTTCTTCTTCTTCTTCTTCTTCTTCTTCTTCTTCTTCTTCTTCTTCTTCTTCTTCTTCTTCTTCTTCTTCTTCTTCTTCCTTCTTCTTCTTCTTCTTCTTCTTCTTCTTCTTCTTCTTTTTCTCGTATTTTTCTGTTGCTGCTGTTGAAGCTGACGTTTCTCACCTTCCTATTTCGTCTTTTTTTCTACTACTTCATCCTCATTATAATCATCTTTGTCATTATCATCATTATCTTGCTTTCTCCTTGTTCATTGTTTTATACCGAGCGATGCACCCTAAAAACCAGCGTCTCTGACTTCAGCTTAAATGCATGTGAGTTTCTTCCATCTGAAAGAAGTCCATCTAAATAACCAACGCCATCTTGCCACTGGTAGTGTTACATTGATATCTCTAGGCTGATTGTTTCACAGACCACCGGACACTCGAGTCGATATCATGCTGGTTACCTTTATTTCCGAGAAAACTTCCAGAGAGTGATATTCTTTTTGGGAACTCATGTAAAGGTTTTTGAACACGCGCTCTTTGATGGTTTTATTTGTAATTAAAACTATCCCCGTGTTCTTTCGTATTTCCCATTATAGAAAAAACACATTCACTGCTTCCCCCCACAAGCATCTAATAACATTCGACTAATTAGGCGTGTTTCCTTTGAAGTCGGAGTACATCTGCCGGAGAGGCAAGGAACTAACAGTCTGCACACAAATAAGCCATTTCTGTAAAATGCATGTGCTCGTAAAATTCAAGTTCTGGAACACTACTCGAGAAGTGGACGAACAAACAAAAACGTCTGGCAGAGTTCACAACCGGTGATCGCGAGAAAGAAAAAAAAAAAAAATGCCAAGCTGGTCGCCCTACGGCCTTCTCTGTGGAATTTAAACATGGTGGGATATTTAACTTTGTATCATGCACACGCGACGGTTTGATTTGTTTACCCTCACGTGAGAAGGCTAGATCTCTGACTCACTACACGGGAGATCATAGAAAGGTAATAATGTTAGCAAAATGTGGCGTACCATACGCTAGGATTCGAACTAGGATGCTTCTACGCTCACTCACTCACTCACTCACTCCTCAACTCACTCATTCTCTTCCTCACTCACTCACTCATTCTCTTCCTCACTCACTCACTCACTCACTCACTCACTCACTCACTCACTCACTCACTCACTCACTTCACTCACTCACTCACTCACTCACTCACTCACTCACTCGCTCGCTCACTCGCTCATTCACTCACTTATTCACTCACTTATTCACTCACTCATTCCTTCACTTATTCACTCACTTATTCACTTACTCATTCACTCACTCCCTTACTCACTTACTTACTGACTCACTCATTCACTCACTCATTCACTCACTCATTCACTCACATATTAACTTACTTATCCACTCATTTATCCACTCACTCATTCACTCACTCATTCACTCACTCATTTGCTCACTCATTCACTCACTCATTCACTCACTTATTCACTCACTTATTAATTCACTCACTCACTCACTCACTCACTGACTCACATATTCACTCCCTTATTCACTCACTTATTCACTCACTCATTCACTCACTTATTCACCCACTTATTCACTTACTCGTTCACTCACTCCCTTACTCACTTACTTATTCACTGACTCACTCATTCACTCACATATTCACTCACTCATTCACTCACTCACTGACTCACTCATTCACTCACTTATTCATTCACTCATTCACTCACTCACTGACTCACTCATTCACTCACTTATTCACTCACTCATTCACTCACTTATTTACTCACTCATTCACTCACGTATTCACTCATTTATTCACTCCCTCCCTTACTTACTCACTGACTCACTCATTCACTCACTTATTCACTCACTTATTCACTCCCTTACTCACTTACTTACTCACTCATTTCATCTCTCTCTCTCTCTCTTTCCGTTTTACACACTTCCATGCGTCAGTCATTCGCATCCCATACCCACCACATTTCGCATTTGGCACTTATCGAAACATCAGAATGACATTTTTTATTTCCACTTGAACGCTTCCGGCCATGCCAGGACATTGTATGTTATTGTAGGCCTAAAATATTAATACTGTAATTTTGTGCAGATCTCGAGCTAGCAGAGGAAAGGCAGCAAAAGAAAGAGATCTGTCCCGAAAAACTAAACGTTGCGGTAAACTGGTCAACCAGTCCGTCAATCGATTCTACCCAGCTTTCAAAATGCGTTTCCTACAGCGCACAGATCGATACCATCGGATATTATCGATAAATCAATCTATTGATGACGTAGGCATATTGCCCAACCAGGCAACACAGCAATTTATGGCCACAAGTATGTCAGCTCAAATATGTCTGCTGTCAGTAAAGGTTTGTATGTTACGTTTTCTAAAATGTTTGCAGTGTGCGGACACAGCTATGGAACGAATGCTCATTATTCTGCGTTCGCACTTTGTTATGGTTTACGGCCAGACGACAATATCTGCGCCTTGCGGCCGAACACATCCGATTGCAGCAAATCCTTAAAAACTCATACTTTAGAGAGGCTTGTTGGGGGGGGGGGGGGGTCACTGAGGCCCCCCCTCCCCCACCCAAATGGACCACTAGAGTGCACCCGAGCAAGAATGCATTCCACACAGATGATTATACAAGCAGATAATTTGGTCACCATCTTCGTCAGATTGCAGAAAGATACACATAGATAGTTATGATTCGAGATCTCACATGACGACCACACTCATGGAGCAGATGTGTCGAGTGATTCCTTTATCGGGATCTGTGAAAGAGATAGTTGGCCAATGCTTTCTATCTTGGTCTACTGGGTTTTTTTTTTTTTTTTTTAGCTATAGTCGATGCGGTTTGAACGTCTGCCAATATCCGATGTGCTGAATCTGTGTCAAGATCTCTTGGTGTTATCCTGTGTCAAGATCTCTTGTTGTTATCCTGTGCCAAGATCTCTTGGTGTTATCCTGTGCCAAGATCTCTTGGTGTTATCCTGTGCCAGGATCTCTTGTTGTTATCCTGTGCCAAGAACTCTTGTTGTTATGCTGTGCCAAGATCTCTTGTTGTTATGCTGTGCCAAGATCTCTTGTTGTTATCCTGTGCCAAGATCTCTTGGTGTTATCCTGTGCCAAGATCTCTTGTTGTTATCCTGTGCCAAGATCTCTTGTTGTTATGCTGTGTCAAGATCTCTTGTTGTTATCCTGTGCCAAGATCTCTTAGTGTTATCCTGTGCCAAGATCCTTTAATGTTATCCTGTGCCCAGATTCCCTGGTGTGATCCTCTGCAAATCCCCCCTCCCCCGTGTGATTCTATGTCATGATCCTCTAATGTGATCCTATCGCAAGCTCTTCTAGTGTGATCCTCTGCCAAGATCCTCTAACGGAATCCTTTTTCAGACCCTCTCATGCG
Source organism: Candidula unifasciata (assembly GCA_905116865.2). Classification (NCBI taxonomy): domain Eukaryota; kingdom Metazoa; phylum Mollusca; class Gastropoda; order Stylommatophora; family Geomitridae; genus Candidula; species Candidula unifasciata. The sequence goes on from CAJHNH020001036.1 coordinate 29,944, forward strand.
ATCAATTGACAAGATCCTCTAACATGACCCGCCAATACCATATACAGGAGTGAACTAACCACAGACGAACACCTATCATCTATCTGCACTCATACTCAGCCAGGACCGCAGACCACGTGGCTAGTGCAGTCGCCACGAAGTGTGCACAGGAGATGTTATTTATTACTGCCTACAGACACAATTCTATCCCTTCATGAAGGAGATAAACACGCGTCTTCTGAACGAGAGCTCAACATTCTAACTTTTTGGCAATACAATCTCCATTCTCTTCTTAACCTTTTGAAATTCCTTGATTTAGTGAAACCATGACGTTTGGGCGTCTGAGAACTTGGGCATTTCCACTAGCACAGAAAGGACCGGGAGAACAGCTCGCTAAAATGGTCACACCCTAATAGCACCAGTCTCCAAGGACCAGCACACGTCACCATCCTAAGATACTTGTTCGCAGCTCCACGCTCGCCGTCCTACACGGCCGTTCCACTGGGAAATAAGTGACATGCAAATGTCAGGACCGACTTTAGGAAAAAAGCGAGGATAATAAACCTCATGACATTTAGAAAAGTCTGTGTAAAATGTTAACTATTCAACTAAACAAAAAACATAAACTTGACATCCGACAAGAGTTCTTTCTCTTGGTTCTGTCTCATCGCTCGATATATGCTTGTCTCCCTTGAGAAATAAACATCTCAAAATAAATTAAAAATATGAAAATTGCGACATCGAGTAAGAAAACTTTCAGAGCTCGGATACAATGTAAAGATACAGAGAAAAAGCAAATAAGTTGATCTGACAGAAGACGGGTTTTTCATTTTCATTTTTCCATTTATATGTTCTGTCCCGATCAAGCAAAGTTCTTCAAACAAACCAAGGTTTGGCAAGGGGACAATCTTCATGTCATATGTGAGTGGATTAGCTCCCCGTAATTCCAAAAGTTGCTACAAATTAGGCCAAATCATCCCGCCAGTTAGATGGTCAAAATTTTCTCTCCAAAACGTGAAATTGTGATTATATCCCTGATAATATTTGTGAGATGGTGACTTCTTTTGTTTAGTGGTGAATGTACATGCTTGATGGTGTTTAGTATTGCTTAATGGTGAGTTTTTTTTTTTTTTTTTGAGAAGATATGTCTATTTGGGTAATGTGTGAAATGTTGATAATAATTACCCCCACAATGGTGATTAAATATAGGAGAAGGTGATTATAATTGTTCAGTGGTGAATGTGTATGTTTTAAATAATTAAAAAAGTGAGATGGTGATTCTATTATTTAACAGTGATTTTGTATAAGAGAAGCGAATTGTGTTTGTTTAGTGGCGTATGTCTTTGAGATGGCAATTCTAATAACTTAACGCTGATGTTATATTAGGGAAGGTAATTTTGTTGTGTGAAATTGTGACTATAAATAATGAAATAACTTTCACATGCGGTGCATAGGACCAATATTGTACATTAAGTGGCAGGACAAGATCACAAACCCTGCGTTTTTGGAAAGAGCAGGTTTAAAAACAGTCTTCTCAATGCTCGATCTACGAAGACTTAGATGGCTGGGTCACACCTGAAGAATGGAGGATAGCACAGTCCCTAACGACACCCTCTATGATGCATTAAAGATGGGTAGAAGATGTCATGGACAAGCTCTTCTAAGATATAAAGATTTATGCAAGCAGGACATGAATGGTACTGAGGTGGACTCGTGGTAACAAAATGTCACGGACAGTGTTGCACGTCAGCAAGGGAATGAGAATGAAGGAAGAAATGAATGCAGAAAAGACGAGAGCTGGGTGTCTGAGAAGAAAGACACTAAATACATATGTTGACAACAATGGTCATGAAATCTTATGCTATAACTGTACAAGACTTTTCTTAACGCGGGCTAGTTTTACTAGTCACACTGCCCATTTGAGTTCCATGTCTCCTCACAACACCACAGAGACGGAAAGGCGTCAATCACATGGCAACTATGAATATGGGAGAGTCACTATATTTTTACTGTTAAGTATTTATACGAGAAGGCTGAAAAGATGATTATCGCATGTAGGTTTTGGGCCTCATTAGGAGGGGGTGGGGGTAGGCCACAGACGTTTGAGAAGTATGTCGTAAAAGGCGACTAATTAGTTCTGTGTCCTTTAAAGAATGAGTGCATCTGCCTGGGACTGGCGGAAGGCTGTGATTGTTCGTCTACTTCTGGGCCTAGTCTAGATCCAGAACTGAAGAGTTGCCTGCATATATGTGACCTATTAGTGTGCAGGCTGTTAGTTCCTAGCCTCTCAGGCAGATGCACTCTAACTTTGAAGGACACAACCCTCATTATTTAACATCTACGAAATGCATGAGAGGTATCAGTGGGTATTTTCTCCCCCCTACCACATGGGTGCCAGAAACCCACACGGGGACAATATGTTTCAACTGGTGGGTCTACGAAACTACCACAGGGCAACAGATCTCAACTCGTAGGTCTACAGAAACTTATATTGTGTCTACTTACAGAGAAACAAGTCTCGCAATCGGTGTAGCGTGAAACAAAAATACTTGTACAAACAGAAGCAACATTATCACAA
>CAJHNH020001036.1:37500-205709 GCA_905116865.2 Candidula unifasciata
AGCGACGCCCAGATCGCTAAACTTTGGAGAACTGAGGTCTTTTCCACAAGCTTTCATGTTCCTTGAGCTGGGGCCTATATCAGAGACTGACAGGCTCAACGCTTCCAATCCTATTTTATTTTCTTGCCTTTTTTTTACCCGAGCTGCATTTCTTGCTGTTTCATTGGTCGCAGACTAAGAAATGGCAAATTGGTTTGGGATCCGTGTTTATGCGCTTCCGTTCGCTCGGTCACTCCTGCAGGGAAAGTGATGGATTCTTGGTGTTTTCTTCTTATGTCCGTCTCTCTCTCTCTCTCTCTCTCTCTCTCTCTGTCTGTCTTTTTGACTGTTCGTCTGTCTGTCTGTCTGACTGTCTAATTGTATGTGTACCTGTTCTTGTTTCTATATCTGCCTGTTTTTATCCATGGATTCCGTCGTTCATCCATATTCCCCTAATATGTGTCTGTTTATTCATCCAGTCATCGAAGTGTCTGCTTTATCGGACTTCTGGCAAGTATCTGACTTTCCATTAAACCATCCACCCACCCAGGTGTATGATCCAGGTGTATGAACCAGGTGTTTGACCCAGGTGTGTGGCCCAGGTGTATGACCCAGGTGAATGACAGTACTTGTGTGTGCATCCATCTCTCTGCCTGTCAGTAAATAAATAAATCTTTTTATCTAGCGGTAAATCGGGCATATCTTGTTCTTTTTAGAATTCGCTGACTGTAAACTCCATTCTCGTTGTTCGTCAACTTTGGTCCTATTACAGAACTTCAGTTTTGTGTGCACATCCGTTTCACAGCTCTGGCTTATTGTATGTAGACGGCTGTTTCTTCGCCTTTCAACCAACGCCCCCCCCCTCCCCAACGGGGATATTAGGCATCTGACAGTAGACCCAAATTTGAAAATTAGGAAATCACCTGGGCCAATATTTTACTCTCACTATACTGAGAAAGGTATGAACAGTTTGACCAAATATTCTCTCTCTCCCTCTCTATCTCTTTCTCTCTCTCTCTCTCTGTTTCTCTTTCTCTCTCTCTCTCACTCTCTCTTTTTCTCTTTCTCTCACTCTCTCTTTTTCTCTCTCTTTCTCTCTCTCTCTGTCTTTCTCCCTCTCTCTCTCTCTCTCTCTCTCTCATATAGTACCACTGTGTTATTTTTCTTCAATGCTTCTCAGCGACAGCTGAGATTTTTACCGCCCGCTAGACCGTCGTAGCGCCCCTTAGACTGTCGTAGCGCCCCCCCCCCCCCCCCCCAGACAGACCGTCGTAGCCCCCCCTAGACCGTCATAGCGCCCCCTAGACCGTCGTAGCGCCCCCCTAGACCGTCGTAGCGCCCCCCTAGACCGTCGTAGGCTGCACCCCCCCCGCCCCATCCAGAACGTACCACGTCCGCGGGAAGGTATCACCCACTTGGGGAAACACTGGTCTATAGGGTCAGTTACCAACATAGAGGATCGACATCTGTGCACAGACAGGGATGACTCCATGATTTACAACTTCAAATGTAGGAATCTGTATGTGCGTGCGTGTGTGTGTGTGTTTGTGTGTGTGTATGTATGTGTGTGTGTACGTGCGTGCGTGTGTGCGTGTGTATGTGCGTGCTTGCGTGTGTGTGTAATGACGTGATATCAGTTTAGGCCAGCTGGCGCCATTTCCCATGACCCATGTTCAACTGTTGGAGAAAGGACAAAAGTAACGAAAGAAAATGTTAAGGACAGAAGTTCAGCTATCTCTTGTTCCAACCTAAAGATATTTCACAAATGTAATTTCATGTTCTAAAGACCATCACAGTCCACTTATTCTTCTTTGAAGCCTTCAGAATATTTCCAGTATGGCAGATATATTAGGGTGTTGCAGAATTATGTACCCCCTCTAAAACTAGCAATAATACATAATTCAGTTAAAGACACATTAAACAGTTCTAGAGTTCCCTCCCCTGATCCGGGCGCCTGAGCTAACATACATCCACAGATGTTTGACATAGAGAACGTTAAGCTGTAGAACATATGCTGCAATTGTAGTACTGTCATAACGCCATCTTGAACCGCCGCGTCATCTTGGAGCCCAATTTTCATCGTCGGTTCTACATCCAGGCACTGAGGCGGGGTCGAATTGGTGGGTGGTGGGAGAGGGGAGGGTTATTGATGTTTTAGGCAGTACTGTGGTCTTGGAGATGAGCAGATAGTGAAGATGATTGTTTCTGTTTACGTGAATTATCTAAACGTACGTTTGTGATAATATTGCTTCTGTTTGTACAAGTGTTTATGTTTTACGCTACCCCGGTTGCGTGACTTGCTTGTCTATACATGAACTCTGCCACAGCACATGTTTTCATAGACCTGCCAGTTGAGACCTATTGTCCCCGTCTCCTGGTCACTCCTCGAATCGAGCCAGATCTCCTGGTCACTCCTCGACTTGAGCCAGATCTCCTGGTCACTCCTCGACTTGAGCCAGATCTCCAGATCACTCCCTGACTACAGCCAGATCATCTAGTCCCTCCTTGACTTGAGCCAGATCTTCTGGTCACTGCTCGACTTGAGCCAGATCTTCTGGTCACTCCTCGACTTGAGCCAGATCTCCTGGTCACTCCACGACTTGAGCCATATCTCCTCGTCACTCCTCAACTTGAGCTAGAACTCCTGGTCACTCCTCGACTTCAGCCAGACCTCCTGGTCACTTCTCGACTTTAGCAAGATCTCCTGGTCACTCCTCGACTTCATCCAGATCTCCTGGTCACTCCTCGACTTCAGCCATATCTCCTGGTCACTCCTCGATTTAAGCCATATCTCCTGGTCACTCCTCGACTTAAGTCACATCTCCTGGTCACTCCTCGACTTCAGCCATATCTCCTGGTCACTCCTCGATTTAAGCCATATCTCCTGGTCACTCCTCGACTTGTCACATCTCCTGGTCACTCCTCGACTTCAGCCAGATCTTCTGGTCACTCCTCGACTTCATCCAGATCTCCTGGTCACTCCTCGACTTGAGCCACATCTCCTGGTCACTCCTCGACTTGAGCCATATCTCCTAGTCACTCCTCGATTTAAGCCATATCTCCTGGTCACTCCTCGACTTAAGTCACATCTCCTGGTCACTCCTCGACTTGAGGAAGATCTCCTGGTCACTCTTCGACTTGAGCCAGATCTCCTGGTCACTCCTCGACTTGAGGAAGATCTCCTGGTCGCACCACGACTTGAGCCATATCTCCTGGTCACACCTCGACTTTAGCAAGATCTGCTGGTCACTCCTCGACTTAAGCCACATCTCCCGGTCACTCCTCGACTTGAGCCAGATCTCCTGGTCACTCCTCGACTTGAGCCACATCTCCTGATCACTCCTCGACTTGAGCCACATCTCCTGGTCACTCCTCGACTTGAGGTACAACTCCTGGTCACTCCTCGACTTGAGCCAGATCTCCTGGTCACTCCTCGACTTGAGCCAGATCTCCTGGTCACTCCTCGACTTGAGCCACATCTCCTGGTCACTCCTCGACTTGAGCCAGATCTCCTGGTCATTCCTCGACTTGAGCCACATCTCCTGGTCACTCCTTGACTTAAGCCACATCTCCTGGTCACTCCTCGACTTGAGCCAGATCTCTTGGTCACTGGTCGACTTGAGCCAGATCTCCTGGTCACTCCTTAACTTAAGCCAGATCTCCTGGTCACTCCTCGACTTCAGCCAGGTCTCCTGGTCACTCCTCGACTTGAGCCAGATCTCTTGGTCACTGGTCTACTTGAGCCAGATCTCCTTGTCACTCCTTAACTTAAGCCAGATCTTCTGGTCACTCCTTAACTTAAGCCAGATCTTCTGGTCAATTCTCGACTTGAGCCAGATCTCATGGTCACTCCTCGACTTGAGCCACATCACCTGGTCACTCCTGGTCACTCCTCGACTTGAGCCACATCTCCTGGTTATTGCTCGTCTTGAGCAAGATCTGGTCACTCCTCGCTACACCTTTCTCTTCAGACCATGTTTACCTATTTATGTTTTCCTATTGTTTACACGATTTCCTTGGCCACATCTAGTTTATCGCACATCAATAGATAACCAAGTGGTGCAGAACCAACCAATCTGCCCATTCAGTATATCTTCAAAAGCTAAGATAATATATTGAGACGGGGGTTCTACAGCGAGAAACAAGCTGCAGCTGCTTGGCCTTTTGTTAGACTCTGGTCTGAGCTCATGATCAATACTGAAGATTTGTTTTTGTTTTCCCGACCTTATGTCGACACAGATTTGTTTCGACTGAATTCTCTTGCAAATTGTCTTCATATTTTACCCCCCCCCCCCCCACCCTCTTTTCTTAAAAGTTATGACCTGTTCGACTTATTGCTGTCAAGTAATAACTAGGTAAAGTTTTAATTGATACAATTTGTATTGATTAGATTTCTACAAACTTTGCAACTGATTTGTAAGAACGTGGTAGTGACGATCGTGGAAGCTGCTTGTTCCAAGCACGTGTCACACAATTTCTCGGCCAGTTAAATTCAGGAATATTTAAAAAATTAAAACAACCGATTGTTTACCAGATTTACTTCGGTAAATGTCACAAGGAAAGACGATTTAAAAGATTTTTTGTTGGTCTTGCTAGCTCGCTTCTTCTTCTTCTTCTTCTTCTTCTTTCTTCTTCTTCTTCTTCTTCTTCTTCTTCTTCTTCTTCTTCTTCTTCTTCTTCTTCTTCTTCTTCTTCTTCTTCTTCTTCTTCTTCTCTTCTTCTTCTTCTTCTTCTTCTTCTTCTTCTTCTTCTTCTTTCTCTTCTTCTTCTTCTTCTTCTCTTCTTCTTTTTCTTCTCAACTTCTTCTTCTTCTTCTTCTTCTTCTTCTTCTTCTTCTTCTTCTTCTTCTTCTTCTTCTTCTTCTTCTTCTTCTTCTTCTTTTCTTCTTCTTCTTCTTCTTCTTCTTCTTCTTCTTCTTCTTCTTCTTCTTCTTCTTCTTCTTCTTCTTCTTCTTCTTCTTCTTCTTCTTCTTCTTCTTCTTCTTCTTCTTCGTCTTCTTTCTTCTTCTTCCCTTCTTCTTCTTCTTCTTCTTCTTCTTCTTCTTTTCTTCTTCTTCTTCTTCTTCTTCTTCTTCTTCTTCTTCTTCGTCTTCGTCTGTCTTCTTCTTCTTTTCTTCTTTTTCTTTTCTTCTTCTTCTTCTTCTTCTTCTTCTTCTTCTTCTTCTTCTTCTTCTTCTTCTTCTTCTTCTTCTTCTTCTTCTTCTTCTTCTTCTTCTTCTTCTTCTTCTTCTTCTTCTTCTTCTTCTTCTTCTTCTTCTTCTTCTTCTTCTTCTTCTTCTTCTTCTTCTTCTTCTTCTTCTTCTTCTTCTTCTTCTTCTTCTTCTTCTTCTTCTTCCTTTCACCGTCAAGTTTTGAAGAGGCATTATGCTCGGGTCGGGGTATGTGGTATATAGATACTGGTTTTGACGTCCTCGAATATTCTATCTATCAATTGTTTTCTGGGTCGACCTCTAGTTCTGCTTCCATCGTGTCGAAGTATTAGGGCTTTATGTGGCATACTATCTGGTGGTAGCCTTGAGTCATGTCCAAACCATTTGATCTGCTATCTCTTGATGTAGTTTAGTACTGGTTCGTCCTAATCTCTTTCCCGATATGATAAAAATAACACAAAATGAGACAAGAAAGCTCAGTGGAGTGGCCCAAAAGACGCACGCAAACACAACTGAACGTTTCGACCAAAGTCTTTATCAATGGAGTGATAAATACAGCCCAAACTTTGAAAAACTCATCGGACAAGAAAAAAATACGATATTAGAATTTCGAAACAAACTTAGTAACAAATCGAAGATTAAACAATATCCTACATGTCTGTATATAAATTTTTTTAAATCCAGTAAGTAGTATTGGAGTTATGAAGGTTCAAAGATGGTCAGGTCTTTCTGGTTTGGAAAGGGAAACTAAAATTTCAGAGATTCGTGTTTTCATCCATACACATTTATATTTTAAGCTACAATTAGAGCTCCCCCCAACAGTTTTCTTGCAATGAACGATCCTGCAATATGGAACAATCAAAATTGCTGCCTTCGCGGAAGCATGCTGTCATTTTGTACGTTCTGAAATAGTTTTTCGTATAAGTAATATTCTAAACAATATCAAGTGATAAAAAGTATTGTAAACATTCAAGGACCATAAAAGAAGAGGAAAGACAGAAGAAGAAAGGCTGAAGGACACAAGTCAAAGGTGCCTTTTAGCTCACTTCTGAAAAGGAATAATACAACCCAGCATGAATGTACTGGATATGCAGAAGTTAGGAACAAAGAGCCATAGAAGTAAAGATAGGAGACTGAATGAGAGGTCATGTACCTTTACCTTCCGTTGTGGATGAGGAGAGACTATCAATGAATGACTGAAACTACTCACCATCGGAAAGGAAAGATTATCCACTCCCTTAGCAGGATTAGGCAGAGACGAGAAGACGCTGCAGATAGACCCACTTGTATCAGGAGACTCCACCACTTCATCCTCAAGAGAAAAACTAACCTCTTTCTTCTTTTTCTTCTCTCCTGGAACTTCCAAAGTTGATCTGATCTCTTCAGGGCCATGGTCATTTGTCACGGACACTGTACTGACCCACTGGGCAGCTTGATAAAGTTTGTTGTCCATGTTGGCCACGGAAGATTGACTCTGGGCGTGACGTTTTTTATCCACACGTCTGATAAGGCAGATGACGATAATGACGATGAAGGCAAGGACGAGGGTTGCCGCGATGATGATGATAACAATAACCATGTTAGTTTTAGAGCCCTCACTGAAGGCCCTCATTGCTTCCTCACTGCCTTCTTCAACAGTGATGGACACAGCAACAACAGTTGATCGCGATGACGGACCCACTCCATCTTTGACAACAACGTTCAATGAATACGTGGTCACATCCTCTGGGCGGATCTGCCTGGCTAGTCGCAGCTTTCCCGAGGTTGGGTCAATAGAAAACAACGGTTTCTTAGTCTCCTTGTTCTGAATATAGAACGAGATCTCCACAAGTCGCGGGTCGTCCTGGTCGGTGGCAACAAAAGTTGTAATGACGCTGCCAACTGTCAGGTTAAACGGACAGCGAAAGGTACGATCTGATGGCGGGGGTTTGACAACCACAGGCGCATGGTCATTGTCATCTTCTATAGTTACAGTAACGTTGGCGATATCGAAGTATGTAGACACAGCGGGATCGGCGACCTTCACCTGGAAGCTGTACAACCTTTTCCCTTCTCGGTCAAAGGTTACTTCAGATTTGAGGAGGCCGGACATGGGGTCAACGGTGAACAACATCCCGTCATCAGCACCAGGGCCCTGACTAACGATAGAGAAGTTAAACTTGGCGTTGTCTCCCGTGTCTGCATCGTAGGCAGACACATCTCCTGCTGGAGATCCTGCAGGCAAGTTCTCCTTTATACTGTTGAGGAAAGCTTGCTTCCGGAATTTTGGCGGGTTATCATTCTCGTCCAGTACTTTGATTGTTGCGGTAGCAGACGACGCCAAAGGCTGGGCACCATGGTCTGAAGCTGTTATTTCCAGCAGGTACTCACTTTGGATCTCCCTGTCAAGCATGCGCGTAGTATAGATAGCACCCGAAGTCTGATTGATCGCAAATAGGGAGGCATTCCTTCCCCCAGAAATCGCATACGTCACTCGGCTGTTTTCGCCCATGTCCGGGTCTACGGTTTCAATTTGCATGATATACATATCGTCTTTTCCATTTTCCATAACTGTGCCGGACAATTTACTGTCCACAAATTTGGGCGAGTTGTCATTGACGTCTTCGATTGGGACAGAAAGTGTAGCAGACGCGGACAATGGACGGACGTCGCCATCTTGGCACGTAATAACTACATTCCGTGTTGGCGCCTCTTCTCTGTCCAACATCTGATTGAGTTTGATTTTATAAATCCCCACGCTGGAATCATCTACAGCTTCCAGAATGAAATTAGAATCATCAATTCTGCAGGAAACCTTCCCATAGAGCCCACTGTCGGCGTCAGAGACTTTGATGAAGGCCAGGAACTTTCCCACTGCCCCGTTCTCCACCACACTGCCCACATCCAGTGCCTGGTTGACCTGAATGACTGGCGGGTTGTCGTTGACGTCGATCAAATTTACGGTGACATAAGCGAAATTTGACTTCGGCGGGCTCCCGTTGTCCGAGACGACAATGTGGAACTGGTAGTTTTTCTTGGTCTCAAAATCCAACTCTCGCCTGGTGAAAATTTTCCCCGTGTTTTGCTCCACGACGAAAGTGTTTTGGATCTCTGCAGAAACTTGCGCGCTTAAGGCATAAGACAAACGGGAGTTGTTCCCTTCATCTTGGTCACTAGCAGAAACTATCACAACCGGGTTGGTCACGTCAGAATTTTCCAGTATGTTCACTGAATAATTTAACCGCCCAAAAACGGGCGCGTTATCGTTCATGTCTGCCACATAAACGTTTATCAACACTGTCCCAGATTTGGGCTCCTTGCCCAGGTCTGTGGCCACGACCTTTAGCTGGTAGTGACTTCTGGTCTCCCGATCTAGAACCTTCTTGACCGTGATGACCAGATCCTCGACCCCGTCTGCTGTCCTGACCGTGCTCAGCTCAAACACGTCAATGGCAGGGTCAAGTCTGTACGTGATCCTAGAGTTGTCTCCCGGAGCGTCTTCGTCTGTAGCCACGCTGGTCTCTACCTGATAGTTGATTGGCTGGTTTTCCGGTACCGAGAGATTGACCACTCGGTTAGGAAACGTAGGGCTTTTATCGTTGATATCATCGATAAAAATAACCACCTCTAAAACGCTGTCCAAAATTGGGGAGGCCGCCGCGGGCGAGCTGTAGACGGGAATACTCAGCTTCACAGAACAAATGGGGTCAGTAGGGCAGATAGTCTCCCGGTCCAAGTTCTTGGCCGTGCGGATGACCCCATTAGATGAATCGACAGAGAAGTAGGAGATGTAATCGTTGCCGTGCTCGAATGGTTTGAATAGAACTTTCTGGAAATCTTTCTGGAATTTATCGTACAAGCCGCTGTCTTTACCCGCATTACCAATAAGCACGCCGGCCCCTCCCTCCTCCTGTGTGTGGTATTCTTGCCGGATGATCACCTGATCCACAACCAGCCTGACCAGAAGAAGCAGTACGAACACTTCACAGCGTAATACTAGTAAACTCCAGGATAATTCCATACTGCAAACTGTTCAGATCTCTAAATAGTAAACTATGTCTGTAAAAAAATAAAAATTACTTCCCTTACATAGGTAAACTGATTATGCACTTATCTCCCTTTGTCGAAAAAAAGACTGGATCTCAAAATTTGAGGACTCTGCAACATAATTAGCTCAACAGCCGCAGTCGCACCTTTGACCAGTTTTGGGACTCAGGAATTCTTTGGTTTAAGTGAAACACTACCCGTGACCTTGGAGAAGATCCTTCCGGTACACAAACCTAAGGGAAATAACTCCAATGCTGAAAGTGTGAGTGCCTGTTGTGCGGTCTTTGGCCGCGGAATCAATATCCGTTTGTCAGCTCGTGGGCACCCCTCGGCACCGCCTACGCCTATCTTCCGTATTGATTAGGAAACTAATTGAAGGGCTGATCTGGTCAGACATAATATAGAGGGGGAGAATCTGGACAACCTGCACTGGGCTGATCTTGCTCTACAAACTGTTGCCATCAGGTTCATTGTCTAGCCAAAGTCCGGTCTTTAAAACTCATCGATGATTCTGAAATGTTAAGAAAAAGGAAGTTATTATTGTCATATTAATCAACATTATGGTCATTAATAACAACGTCAACATTACCTTCAACAACATTTCTTCAACAACATTACCTTCAACAACATTACCAGCTTAATCGCTGGCCAACAGTTTACCACAGCGAGCACTGATGTACGGACCAGGCGAAAAGTGAAACAGAGGCCGACCATGCAAGCGATGGACTGACGGAATAGCAGAGTCCCTGGGAATCCCTAGTAATGAAGCGTACCAACGGGCACTTCCTTGTGAATTATACTTCAACTCGACACCGTAAGGTACCAGAGAATCAGGATGCTCTGAGACGATAGTGTTTTATTCTACTTTAGTAAGGCAGAGTGGTAAAACCACTAGACCAGGGCTATTCAACTGGCGGCTCGCGGGCCAAATGTGGCCCGAAAAAGCCTGGCAAATGGCCCGCGGATTACCTGCCAACTGTCTAACATTGTATTAATGTTTTTTCTATGCTGGGGCTTGGTCTTCTGGCCCAGGATGATCTTCATCTATCTAAGTCTGGCTCCTCAGCAAAGTTAGTTGAATGGCCCTGGATGATCTCCATCTCCCTAAGTCTGGCTCCTCAGCAAAGTTAGTTGAATGGCCCTGGATGATCTCCATCTCCCTAAGTCTGGCTCCTCTGCAAAGTTAGTTGAATGGCCCTGCACTAGACCTTCAAGCCTGGGCAGTAAGTGCGTAGCCCATGCAGATGAATCCCTCGCTCGACCTGCTTTGTTCAATCCCTCGCTCGACATGCCTTGTTCAATCCCTCACTCGACCTGCCTTGTTCAATCCCTCGCTCGACCTGCCTTGTTCAATCCCTCGCTCGACCTGCCTTGTTCAATCCCTCGCTCGACCTGCCTTGTTCAATCCCTCGGTCGACCAGCTTTGTTCAATCCATTGGAAAATATCACCAATCCGTTTAGAAGAAATCATGCCCAGAAACATGACAGATCAGAGGAGCAGATTCGTGTCTGCCCACCTGACACAGCTTCTTGATACTGTTCAATATAATATAATATAATATAATATAATATAATATAATATAATATAATATAATATAATATAATATAATATAATATAATATAATATAATATAATATATAATATAAAAGTGGTTATTGTAAGAGGCTTTCAAGATAGACGCGGTCTAAAATGGTTAGCAGGAAGTAAAGGCGGCCGGCGATAGATTGATCGCTTCAACGACCAAGTAAAAGTCGATATCTTGGGTATTAATCGCTTACGCGTTGGGAACACGCTTCGTAATTCCAACATACCCGGTTTCATCCCAGCTGCGGGCGCCGATTCCGACAATGTTATAGAGCCCCAAACGTGAAGGCAGCAATGGCAAACTACTAAATTTAGAAACGCAGACAGCCAGCAAATACTGGCGGTGCTTCTGTAACGTTCTGTAAAGGATACGCAGTTGGCCAGTTCACGGCTGCTTTTTTACGAAGATCTATAGGAATCGTTGCCGGAGCTATGGAGTTAATATTTTGTGCGATGATTTCGGCAGGTGTCTAGCTTGTCTGCGGAAAGTGACCGAGCCATGTGTAATAAAACCGAGTGATATGAAATCCGTTTTCTTGACTTTAACTTCATCCTGCCAATATCCGAACTTTACGAGAACAAATGATGTTCTACTTATGATGACAAAGAACCATAACCGTGGCCGGTTCGAGTTATTACCCCTGGTAGCCCATCTAAATATGAATAGCCAGGGTCAGATCAGAGCTTCAAGTCCGTTGGTGGGTTGGCCGATGCTGCCCTGGACTCGGCGCAATTTCCTTCGAACAAACACAGACTTTGGCAGAGAAAAGGAACGGTGACTTCAGATTTCTAAATGTGGATAAGAATCTGGCCTACTTACTGACCGGATATATGTTCAGGATGGGATCTGATTTGGGGTGGGGAGGGCTGGAGAAGGTCATTGAGGGTGGATAGGGCATCGGAGTGGGGTGGCTGGGTAAATGGATCTAGTGTGATAGGATGGGAAAATTAATCAGAGTGGGTGAGGAGGAGGTTAAGCGGGGTGGAGGATGAGATAAATTAGTAGAATAAAGTTAGGAGTCAATGACAAAGCAGGATTGGGGGGGGGGGGAGGGGGGAGGGGGGGGGGGGTTCGATTTTTTGACAGACCAACACATAGAGAGACAAAACAACAGCGAAGGTAAAACAACCGCTAGACAGACAACAATGATAACATAGTAGATAGACCAACCCATAGACAGACATTGGAACGATATATAGACACTGACCGGACACGATAAGTCAGTAGAACAGATGGACACACCAGAAGAAAGACACGATAAGTCAGCAGAACAGATGGACACACCAGAAGAAAGACACGACAGGTCAGCAGAACAGGTCGACAGACCAACAGACAGAAAAGGCTTCGATATAAAATTACCAACCCGTGGACAGCAAAACAGCCTAGCAGAAAACTACGTTAACACGACAAGTCAGCGAAACAGATCGACATACTAACAGAAGCAATGATAATAATGTAAGCAAGCAGACAGACAGACAAACAGACAGACAGACAGACAGACAGACAGACAGACAGACAGACAGACAGACAGACAGACAGACAGACCGACCGACCGACCGACCGACCGACCGACGACCGACAGACAGACAGACAGACAGAAGTAGTGTTTCCTCCCCCTACAAATCAGGTTTGGAGGAAACATCCCCGTCCCTGGCTGGCCAGATAAGACAAGAGACCATTTTGTTGTGCTAAAGGTCAGAGGGCAGGTTGGGTTTCCAGGACAAATGAGAAATTAAATTTGCATGGGTTCAGGTCTCCCCACCTGGCGGGGGATTAGGGGAGAGAGATGGGGGGAGGAGGGAGATGGAGGGAGAGATATGGGGGTGGGGTGGGGGAGATGGGGGATGAGGGGGATGGGGGGGGGGATGGGGGAATGCGAGGTGAGAAGAGAGGGAAAGAGGACGCAAATGTGATATAACAGGAGGGAGAGAGTCGGATGAAAGAGGAACGAACGAACGAACGAACGAACTTTATTAGACAGTGTGTGTGAGAGAGAGAGAGAGAGAGAGAGAGAGAGAGAGAGAGAGAGAGAGAGAGAGGGGGGGGGGAGAGGGAGAATGTGAAGGGTAGGGGGGAGACAGGGAGAGATAAGAAAGAAAAATAAATTCAAAAATAGAATGATATATATATAAACATATACATTTACGTGTGGGTTCCGGGGCCACATTGTGGGGAAAACAAGAGTAGATCCTGTGCCTTCCCAGCAAACATGTCGTAGTAGTAGACTTACTAATGACTTCCTTCCAAGGTTTAGTGCATCTGCCCGAGAGGCAACGTACAACCAACCGCACACAAATAGGCCAGTAAAACGGATGTACACGCAAAACTCAAGCCCTGGTGCAAAGCCAAAGTCCAAATGGACGAACAACCAGGACTTCCCCCCCCCCCCCCCCCGAGCTTACAGCTGGTGAACATATAAGAAGAAGAAGAAGAGGAAGAAGAAGAAGAAGAGGAAGAAAAAGAAAAGAAGAAGAAGAAGAAGAAGAAGAAGAAGAAGAAGAAGAAGAAGAAGAAGAAGAAGAAGAAGAAGAAGAAGAAGAAGAAGAAGAAGAAGAAGAAGAAGAAGAAGAAACAGAAGAAAAGGAAGAAGAAGAAAGCAATTTTACACAAGACAGTTTTCACATATTTATCCAAGCTGCAATCCTAAAAAATATGACACATAAACACTTTTCCTGTAAACCAGACTGAGTCTCCCAATCTGGGATTACTTAGCCAACTTCCACACACACAAAATCACTAACACGATTACTTTATAAACTAACTGGCACAGAAGAAATTAAGTCCCGCTAAGAATATCAACGCGGTATTACAGACTGACCACTCTGACCGCTGTCAAATGAGATAGGATTGAAAAATTGAAATTGACAGTTGGCTGTCACGAAATATCACATCCTGACACGCCGGAGTCGTTGTTGCGTCTAAGATTCTGGCCAGGAATCAGACATGTTCAACCCAATCGAACTATCGACGCGTTCTGCCCGCACGCCTTTCCCATTCTGGTTACCACACTGCCAAAGCAAACGTAGGCAGAACTTGGGGCCACTTCAGCCAGGGCTCGGGAGAATGGCAAGGAGTTGTGGTGATTCTCCACAGATGAAAAGGATGAATGCACAGACTAGACGATGAGACTGAAAATGGTTTAGTATATTGATTTTAAACAAAGAATAAGAGAGAGGCTTGGGGGGTAAAACAGGGGGGAAATATCGAAGATAGTATTATGAAGTGAGCAACTGAGTCAATTTGAGGGAGGTGCAAGCGCAGGTTTCGTATGAAACTAGTGGGATGAGGTGAAGGCGTGGTGGGGGGGGGGGGGGGGGGGGGTGAAAAGAGGCGATTTTTCCTTAAAAAATATGAATGCATTTATTTTTTAATACTTTTTTTTTTATTCTCACATAAATTATGCATTGCATAGGGCTGTGGGCACATGAGAGTGAGCGAGAAAGGTTCACAATCAATACTGAGAAAAGAGATAATAAACGGGTAGAAAGATAGACAGACAGACAAACAGTTAGAGAGACAGACAGTTTTACACAAAATCACAGAATTAGATGCAAACGATGGAGTGGTAAAATAAACAGGTGGTTGTGAAATAAAGGCGGATTGATTGACACATAGAGCGGCGTAATGATTATTCAAACATCAGCGTTTATCTTCAGAAGGGAGAGCAAATATAGATTATATTTATACTGTATTGGAATGTGACAAAAAGTCAGAGGGAATGGGCGGACAGATAGGACGATTTAGAGAGGAAGGGGTGAATGAATAAATAGATGAACAACAGAAAGAAATATGTAGGGAGGGATGCGTCGATAAATGGATGAACGACAGAAAGAAAATGTGGGAAGGGATGCGTCGATAAATGGATGAACGACAGAAAGAACGATGCAGGGAGGATGGGATAAATGAATAAACAGATGAACGACAGAAAAAACGATGTAAGGAATGAGCGGATAAATGGATGACAGACTAACAAAGCGATTTAGATGATTGGATAAATGGATGAATGATAGACAGAACGATGTAGGAATGGATAGATAATTTACTGAATGGTAGACAAAGCGATACAGGGAGGTAAAAATGAATGGATAGTGTACAGACAGATTAGGTCTTTATTTCTGCAAGCCATAACTCTATCCCCTCCCGTTTCTCTCTCTCTCTCTCTCTCTCTCTCTCTCTCTCTCTCTCTCTCTCTCTCTCTCTCTCTCTTCCCCGCTGATTCTATTCCAGTCATCAATCCTGAATCATCGGAGAGCCCTAAAGAGGCCAGTGAACAGTCCCTAGATATTTCTGTGGCCATTATTTCGACATGCCTGTACTTTTATCATGATCTCGTATGCGTCCAGTGGAGGCTTTTTCCTGGCTGTCGGCCATGACCAACCTCCCTTGTGTGCCATGGACATTCTAATTTTTTTCAACTTCACAACATTCACTGACCACTGTCTACGTGTATATAACGTGTCTGTACTTTTTGTATGTGTTAAATTAGGAAAAGAAAGAAAAAAAATAGCAACCAAATAAAATTGTTCATTTCTTTTCTGTCCTTGTTTTTGCATGTCTATATGGTTGTGGTGATGCTCATTCTTCTTCTTCTAAATAATATTAATATTATTATCCATGTCCCACTGGCACCTGCTACGAGGCCTGCAAGTAACGGGTGCAACCGCCGCTAACACTTTTCATTGCCAAAGAATAATGCAATATTTTAATATTTGTTATTAGTTTTTACTACAAATTACAAGACAGCTCAGTTAACTTCTCAAACATAAGGAAAAGAACGCCTACGGCATGCTTAAGCCACTTACGAAGAAAACGTAACACGTGGAAGCTACCCGTTTACTGCACTCGCATACACTCAACAGCGAAGCGACGAGAAAGAAAATATCCCCTGATACCCTGTTTAGTGTAATCGTTACCAACTAACGCTTACATATGCGAATTGATCAATTCTCGCAATTGGTTGGCACACATATTTATATCGTTGAGAAGGCTAGGTCCTCTATCTTGAATCCTCCTAGATTCAGTATCACTTGTATATTACCAGAGACTGTTCCAGAGAATAAATATTCTCCACACTTAATCAATTAAAATGTTATCTTGAAAACGAAAATATCTTGTGGAATGTAAATAGTTCCTTACATCAGAGTATCTGAAGGCAGCTTTCATTGCCAAGTATCATTTGAAAATGAATATGCCACCGGCTGCTGATTTGGTTTGCGTGTTGTAAACCCCAATTGTGGCTACTCCTTTCTGAGAACAAAGGGCGGTAATTAGTTTTCACGTCAAGTTTCGGTTTGTTCTTGTGATAGCCAAAAGTCAGCACTTTTTTTCCGTATCCTATTTTCTCGCCTTCGCTCCATTTTTACGTCATTCATCTTTTCATGCTTTTTATTATCATTTCTTTTTTTCACCACATCTGTTTGTCTGATTGTTTTATCATTTCCCCTTTTCACTGCCCCCTTCCCCTCAATTTTGTTCTCCTATTGCGGGCTAGGTTGTCAGTGTGCACGGATTCCAAAAAACTCCAGCGATAATCTACGGAGAAGTATGGTGCGCCCCTGAAGAGATCTGCATTCATTGAAAATTATTCTTAACCAAACCACATAGAAATGGTGCCCCGGTAGCATGTCGACTTACCACTGCAAGTGGCACAGAAAGTGTCAAGGGTTTCATTTAGGGCTGTACCGAATATTCGCTTCGTATTCGCTTAGGCGCCGAATAGTGGACCTATTGACTATTCGGTATTCGGCCGAATAGTTGCGGTCGGGCCCAATACGAATAGTAGTTACCTTACACCCGCTTCTGCATACACGGCCGTAATACTGACAACATGGAACGATTGGTTTTGTTGAAAGCTAATGCCGCTTTCATGCATTAACTAAGCTGTCAGTGACAATTTCCAAATTTAGTTACTTGTTTTAATACTTAGGATTCTTAAATTCTTAGTTATTAGTTACCACAGACTGACTAAAGGATGCAAAACATAAAATGTTTTTAAATGTTTACTATTCTGTACGAATATTAACTAGACATGGACAGAATATAAACTCCGGCCACATTTAAGTCGATAATATGAAAATCAAACGAAAGGAAACATATAAGAAATTGGGTGCAAGCTTCAACTGCTCTAACATGTTGAGAGAAGAAATACAATCTAGAAGTAAAGTATACTATGCCCTTCAACATCTGCTAAAGTCAAAGTGCCTGTCTCACAACACCAAGATCAAAATATATAAAACGTTAATAAGACCAGTCGTTTTATATGGCTCTGAAACTTGAAGCAGAAATTAAAACGATGAGGCCTTATAACTGGTTTTCGAAAACTGTCTTACGACAAATCTTTGGACCCATCAAAGATGCTAACAGCGGGGAATGGAGAGTGAGAAGCAACAAAGTAACGATTAATCTGTTTAATTCACCATTGATCACTGGCATCATGAGAGCTAACAGACTAAGATGGTTGGGGCATATTGAAAGGATGTCAAATGACAGAGAAGTAAACACTGTATATACCTGAGAGAGGAATGGGCGTAGACCACAAGGCAGACAAAAAAAAAAAAAAAGTTCGAGAGATAATGTCCAGCCAGACCTGCAAACAACTGATGTCACGGACATTCTAATTGTGAAGAAAAGGCCAGCCAGAGAGATGAATGCGGACGAGTGATATCTGCCGCAGTAAACCTCAAGGGCTCAGAATGCTATTAAAGAAGATGACTGACTATTCTGTGCTACTTTATGTGAAGTACAAGTTCAGCGTACATTTGACATTATAAATATTCTTTTTTTTTAAATAGATATTTTATCCACTATACAATATTCATATTCGTATTCGGCCAAATAGTTGGTCCCGTTATTCGTATTCAGCTGAATAGTGAAAATCACTATTTGGTACAGCCCTGGTTTAAATGCAGTCAATAGTTGCTCAAGCAACAGTGCATGATTAATGTTTACAAAGTTTGTGCCTGTCTGAGTGTCTGTCTGTGTGCCTGTCTGTGTGTCTGTCTGTGTGTCTGTCTGTGTGTCTGTCTGTGCGTCTGTCTGTGTGTCCGTCTGTGTGTCCTTCAGTGTGCCTGTCTGTGTGTCTGTCTGTGTGTCTGTCCGTGTTTCTGTCTGTGTGCCTGACTGCCTACCTATCTATATACTTAGCCGTCTATCTGATTTAAATTTGTCGTCCTCCACTCTCTCAAATATCTATGTAAGTCTCCTCCTCTCTTTCACCTCTCTCTCACCTCTCCCTCTCTCTCACCTCTCCCTCTCTCTCTACTTTCTAACTCTCCGTCCTCTTGTTCTTTTATTCTCTTTATTTGTGACCTTTTAAAAAAAAATTCCGTTCGTTCGTTCGTACTCTCTGTCCTTTCTCTCACTTCATTCTCGGCTTCACCGGTCCCTCTGGAAATATATAAGGCCAAAATTACCGGAAGACCCCGCACAAATGTCAGGCCGGCAGCACCAGCCGTGAGCGTCAATGATTGGCTAAATTCAATCAACACTATTATCCTAACACCATTACCAGAACCAACTCGGAACTGTCGGCCACGTCCCCCAATCTAGGTCACCAGAGCTAGGACTGTGAACTTTGAGGGTTACGTTGTTCTTCGGCAATTATTAGCGGACATATCTGCATATTTCTTGTTTTCTCTAAACGAAAGAATGGTTGACTGAATCAAGACAGGCCTTTCGTTTTATCATGATTTAAAACTCAAACGATTGATCCACGTTTAAACGTAGAGGTTTGAACAACGAACCAACATCATGGCACACGGGTAGTAACCCATAAGTGCTCCATTCTTCTTCTAACTCAAGTCTGAGTCCGAAGAAGCTTAACATAGTGCACAAGCTCTGTAGCACCAGCGATGATCTGAAATATTTTGGGTAGATTTTCAACTTCAAAATGTTGCCCGGGGCAGCCCCGTTAGGCTACTCTTTTCGATTTCCAACTGCCAATGGATTTTGTTTTACGTGCTCAACAATGCACATGGGCGTCCGATCTCACTACCCAGAGACCCGGTGGAATTACTAGAAGTCCAAGTCCACTTGGAAAATCCCAGCCCTTACCGGGATTTGAACCCGGAACCTCTAGAACTCGAGGCGGACACCATGTCTCGAGACAACACAGCTCCCCTATAGTGTCTAAATTTTGTGTAGTCTTTATTTGTCTGTATTGTTCTTAAATCTGAAGAGAAATCATCGACTTAAGTGCCACACCTGGCTCTTCAATAATACACGAATAATTTCCCCTGTTACAGATGGGTTAGCTATCAAATCACATGGTTATTAAGTGCCCTTTAAGGTGATGAAGGCGCTGATACATCTCCACTGATCTCGGTCGTTCAGTATTTTGAATCATTTCCACAGATGCTATACAACCATGCCATCGCTTCAAACCGTCAAGCAGCCTTGCTCTTGGTCGGCTTCTGCATCTTCTACCCTTTATCTTCCCAGTTGTCACAACGTCCACACAGTGCCTCTTGTCTCACTCAATGAGCGAAGAACACTCGCCTCCTCGCAAACCTTGGGTACACAAGACCATCATAAATATGAAAGGCATCAGAAATCATGCGCCTGGTCCCTCAAGGGAAACAAGAAGACTGATTTCCCCATCTTAAGATGATCAAATTCAGGCAACAGCTGATGGAGGCAGGCATAGAAGGATCAGCAAAAGCAATGCACAGACAGATGAAAGACAAAACAGTAGCAGCAGAAATAACAGCAGGCCAAGACAGGCGTAGAGGAGCATCTAAGCGTAGCAGGGAAGCAGAAATAGCAGACATAAAAGCAGTAGATGGTGAAAGTAGCAGAGGACAGAAGTAGCGTAAGGCGGAAGTAGCAGAGGGCGGAAGTAGCAGAGGGCGGAAGTAGCAGAGGGCGGAAGTTGCGTAAGGTGGAAGTAGCAGAGGGCGGAAGTAGCAAAGGGCGGAAGTAGCAGAGGGCGGAAGTAGCAGAGGGCGGAAGTAGCAGAGGGCGGAAGTAGCAGAGGGCGGAAGTTGCGTAAGGTTGAAGTAGCAGAGGGCGGAAGTAGCAAATGGCGGAAGTAGCAGAGGGCGGAAGTAGCAAAGGACGGAAATAGCAAAGGGTGGAAGTAGCAGAGGACGGAAGTAGAAGATGGGTAAAGAGGACGCACATAAAGTCTAGAACACGGGTGACGCAGAGAAGAAACTTAGGATTAGATGCACACGAAGACGACAAGGAGGAAACGGAAGAAAATTTTGATGATAATGGTTGGGATCATCCAACAGAAAAAGATAAAATGATAGCAAAAGAAACGGTCGTGAGCAAAGTAATAATGTATAGAGCAAATATACAAATAATCTGGAACGATTACATCAAAGATAGTCTCAGCGGCCAAGATAAGCGTTGTTGTTTTCCCTCTAATATTCATTTTGTATTTGGTTACACAAACATAAAAAGTGTTATTGATAACATAGAGCTGTGGTCTGAAAAATGAGTGTACAATGCCGCGTGTACAATGCCGCGTGTACGATGCCGCGTGTACGATGCCATTTACACACAGGGCAATGATATACATTCAACAGTACAAGATAAAGGAAACCCTAATAAAACGTGCATAGAAAACACCTGATGATTTCCCGTTTGGGCCCCATTGTGGGGAGAACAAAAATGGACCCGGGGAAAAAAAAGAACAGAGCTTGTGCCTTCCCATTAAAAAAGAGTAGAGGTCGACTAGCTGGGTGTTTCATTCGACGTCAAAGTGCATCTGTCTGAGAGGTAGGGAACCAACGGTCTGCTTGAAAATAAGTCAGATCTGTCAAACGGATGTGCCCACACTCCGGTTCTGGAATGAGTCTAAAGTCCAGATTTAGATACACAACCAGAACTTTCAGCTGGAGTTTACAGCCGGTGAACTGTCTAAAGTATCATGAACATAAACGTTCCTCAGAAATCTATTGCAGAAAACGACGTAAAAAAAAAAAAAACAGCTAAAAATACTTAAAGCGACAGGGGAAACACAATCTGACTGAAGCACTTAGCTAGTCTGGTAAACTAATACTAATTTTCCCCCTAAATCTAATTGTAGCGCGAAATTACTTCCATGCAATCAAATCTTTCCATGTGGAAATTACTTCCCTTTGTTCTGACGGCCATTCCTTGCCCACAGACACAGATACGGCTCCAGCCTTGACCCGACTCCTGTACTAAACAGCTCTTGTAGCTCGCAGATTTAATCCGGAAGACCACGCGATGAGCATCATTTCCGGAATCGTTTTCCTGGTTAGTACAGTACGATACAAAAGAAAGCGGTGATAATAAATCATGATATAAAGTATAGATTGGAGTGGGTGTACAGCGAGAGAATAACCAATTACCAACACACGAGCAAAGTGGACGATAGGATTGGAAGGAAACACTGTTGCATTACAGAGGTTCTCAAAACAGCGATCGTGGGGCTTTTGTCAATGAAGGTTGCTAGTTCAATAGGTTGACGTAGCATGGACAAGAATAAGAAATGACCAGAGGAATAAGGTGAAGAAGATAATGACAGAAGTAGAAGAGGAGGAGGGGAAGAAGATGACGAGGAAAGAAGAAGAAGAGAAGAATAAGAAAAAGAAAAAAAAGAAGAAGAAAAGGAAAAAGAAGAAAAAGAAGAAATAAGAAGAGGAGAAGGAGGAGTAGAAGAAGAAGAAGAAGAGAGAAGAAGAAGAAGAGGAAGAAGAAGAAAAAGAAGAAGAAGCAGAAGCAGAAGAAGAAGAAGAAGAAGAAGAAGAAGAAGAAGAAGAAGAAGAAGAAGAAGAAGAAGAAGAAGAAGAAGAAGAAGAAGAAGAAGAAGAAGAAGAAGAAGAAGAAGAAGAAGAAGAAAAAGAAGAAGAAGGAGGAGGAGGAGAAGAAGAAGAAGAAGAAGGAGGAGGAGAAGAAGAAGAAGAAGAAAAAGAAGAAGAAGAAGAAGAAAAGAAGAAGAAGAAAAAGAAGAAGAAGAAGAAGAAGAAGAAGAAGAAGAAGGAGGAGGAGGAGAAGAAGAAGAAGAAGAAGAAGAAGAAGAAGAAGAAGAAGAAGAAGAAGAAGAAGAAGAAGAAGAAGAAGAAGAAGAAGAAGAAGAAGAAGAAGAAGAAGAAGAAGAAGGAGGAGGAGGAGGAGGAGGAGATGAAGAAGAATAGGAAGAAGAAGAAGAGAAAGAAAAAGAATAAAGAAGAGGAGGAGGAGAAGGAGTAGAAGAAGATGAAAAGGAGGAGGAAGAGAATGAGAAGAAAAGAACTGATGCCATTAAAACTGACGCTTGCATTGATTAAAAAAAAGTAAAAAATTGCCACAACGACGACAGTGATTTGTTGCCACTGATTTACAGAGATGGGAAGATAATTGCAGCGTACAGCCGAGCGTATGACGCGCAACATCCGGTGTCAGGATGAGAGAGGAAGTCCTTACTTCATCACTTGGGCCATTTTACCAGACCTTAGACACAGGGGTTACCTTGTCACTATCATCGTCTTTGTCAACACTATCGTCAACAAATAACCGCACAATGATTTTTAAAAATCAATACAAGAAGCCTCTTTTAATGGCTGCTGCATCGGCTTGGGAATGCAAAATGTGTAGTAACCTCGTTTTTGATGTTGTAATCGAATTTCGCCCTTTTTAGGACGAAATTTTTTGTTATTTGAAGCCTCACCCTGGCTTTTGCCAGGGGCCGCAATATAGGCAGGCCATAAATATGGCCAATTGTCTGAACGCGGTTTCTGGGACCTCTCCACGGCGATCCTCATCCACGTGGTGGCACTTTGTGTCATCGGGTGTTTGTCGCTTGTGTGATGTCCTGGTGGGGTAGAAAGTCAGTCAGTCAGTCAGTAACGTCGTGTGTAATATGAAAAATATCACCAGCTCTTTCTTTGTTCTCTTCATCCTCCTCGTCTTCCTAAGCTTCCTAAACGCATCTAACCATTCACTGTACACCACTAGCCATTGATCCAGCCCTCTCACCTAACCAAACATCCTTGTGTTATGATATCACATCCTCCCATCCATCGACTGACCTGCCTCTATGTCCACTTGTGTCCCTTCTTCTATCGCTCCGCTCACTCCCTCCTCACATGATACTAAACCAAAAAGCCCCTAAAAGGAAAGAATCAACCATGTCAAACGTGCAGAAAAACCGAATTCCCCCCATAATCTTCTTTCAAACTGTTTTTCCTTGTCGCACGTCGACTTTCCTGCCGTGTCTAATGTCGAGTTTTCTCTTTGGCTGCAGCTTAAACTTTCACAGAAAGAATTAAAACTTCCCCAAGACGACCAGATGACAGCCGGACATTTCTCCAGCCTGCTTAAGCTACGAAGGGATTGATGCAGCGGAGTGTCTTGGGGGAGATGCAGAGCATTGTAGTAGAGAGGTGTCGAACATTGTCTTTGCGGGAGGAGAGAACATGGATTATTCTACGAGCTTCTAGTGAATATTCTAACGCGTAGCTCAGTCGCAATACATGTGACAGTTTGGAATAATAAACTCGACTGAATGTATGTCGATTAGCACCTTTTCCTCCTTTTTCTAATTCCTCTACTCCTCCTACTTTCTTCTTCTTGTCCTTGTTATTCTTCTTCTCGTCTCCCTTTTCTCTTCATTATCCGTCTTCTCTGACACCAAACAATCACTGAGGTGCTGTCCCCACCAGGAATGTTGGCTCCGGCACCAGACAATCACTGAGGTGCTGTCTCCACCAGGAATGTTGTCTCCGGCACCAGACAATCACTGAGGTGCTGCCTCCACCAGGAAGGTTGGCTCTGGCACCACACAATCACTGAGGTGCTGCCTCCACCAGGAATGTTGGCTCCGGCACCAGACAATCACTAAGGTGCTGCCTCCACCAGGAATGTTGGCTCCGGCACCAGACAATCACTGAGGTGCTGTCTCCACCAGGAATGTTGGCTCCGGCACCAGACAATCACTGAGGTGCTGTCTCCACCAGGAATGTTGGCTCCGGCACCAGACAATCACTGAGGTGCTGTCTCCACCAGGAATTTTGTCTCCGGCACCAGACAATCACTGAGGTGCTGTCTCCACCAGGAAGGTTGGCTCCGGCACCAGACAATCACTGAGGTGCTGTTTTCACCAGGAATGTTGTCTCCGGCACCAGACAATCACTGAGGTGCTGTCTCAAACAGGAAGGTTGGCTCTGGCACCACACAATCACTGAGGTGTTGTCTCCACCAGGAATGTTGGCTCCGGCACCAGACAATCACTGAGGTCCTGTCTCCACCAGGAATGTTGGCTCCGGCACCAGGCAATCACTGAGGCGCTGTCTCCACCAGGAAGGTTGGCTCCGGCACCAGACAATCACTGAGGTGCTGTCTCCACCAG
Organism: Candidula unifasciata; assembly: GCA_905116865.2. NCBI lineage: Eukaryota > Metazoa > Mollusca > Gastropoda > Stylommatophora > Geomitridae > Candidula > Candidula unifasciata. Next base: position 61,540 of record CAJHNH020001036.1, read on the forward strand.
GAATGTTGGCTCTGAGAGACTTCCAATACTCGCCGCTCCTCACTACGGTTGTCTCCATCTCTAGAAGCTATCCTCCCACTTGTTACACCGTCTACAACCTGCTCGCTTACCTGATATGATTTTTAAAAGTGTTATTTTAACATGACCAAAACGTTTCAGTGATGTCGGGTAACCAACACTGAGAAACCTTTGTTGCAAGTTATGCTGGCCTGTGTGTGTTTGATATCTCAACGTTGTGTGTCCTTTTGTGTTGACATCTAACTCTTATGCCTTAAGCTTCTGTTAAGGGACGTTTCTTATAAATGGTTCTGGTAGGCGTGGGTTCAGATACAGAGAAGAAAATGAGAGAGCTGCCGTCTGATAATTTTAGACAGAGCCCTTTTCTGATGCCGATATTGACACGTGATTACAGTGACCTATTCTTCTTCTTCTGCCCAACAGTGTATGCTGTAAAATTTCACAGAGACGATTCAGATGTGGTTTCCTGTTTATCGTTAGTTGCGTAGCAGGTGTTAATGTCATACGGCGTTTTCAGTGTCTTTTTTACTCGCTCCATCCATTTATTTCTTGGTCTGCCTCTTGCCTTAAAGCATTCAGCTCTCGTGTAGCATGACTAGCTGCTCGCTGAGTTTGTTCCATCCTGACCAAGTGAGCAGCCATTCGATTCTGTAATGTTTTATGATACCATTTACCATTACGGGGCCTACCACGATTCTTTATTCTTCATTGGTTAAGTTCTCTCTTCTTGCCCGTTTATGTTTTTCTAGGATTTCACGAATTTGGTACGAACAGCGAGCGAATTCAGCAATTAAGTTAGTTTAGAAACATAGGTTACGTTTTACAAGCAATTTTACAAGTGTAACCAGCGGATAACTACAGTTTGCTGACGGCTCCTTACGGCATTCAGTTTTCACTTATGTCCCTTTAGGTGACTTTTCACCTACAGACAGTAAACTAAAGTACCTTTTCACGCCTTCCGGTGTATGGGGCATACAAGACTAAACCTGTATTTTACAAACCAGTCGGTACTCTGGGAGTGATGTCATCAATATCATGCTGGCCTCCTTTACTTTCCAAAACGTTACCTTCTACCTATTTAAAGCTGGGTAGACGTGGGAGCCAAGGTCATTTAAAAAAAAAAGTTAAGCTGCGTCAAGATCTGAACCCACTACTTTCAGTTCGCAGGCGAGCGTCACACGCTACACCACAGCGACTCCCTCGTATAGGCAACAACCAGTCACATATGTATAGTGACCACAACGTAAAGTTTGCGATACTTTCGGCCGACACATTCGACTTGTGCAGATATTTGTTGGAACGTGTGAGCGACAACGACAGCCTTTACATACACCCGCCTCCACCCCCGGCCCCCACTCCCAGCCCCGGGCCCGCCCCCAACCGGGGTCACTATCACGCATTCCGTCTTTACTTCCCACAACATTTCCGTGAAAGAATCAAAATTTAGCGGCGTCGGCCTGGCAGTGCAAGCATATTTACACACACAAACACACACACATACACACACATACACACATACCCATACACACACATACACACATGCACACACATACACACATACACACACAAACACACATACACACACACATACACACACATACACACAAACACACACACACACACACACACACACAAAAGTTTCATCCTGATGCGGGTTGGAACCCAATACTAACAAACCGATAGGTAAGGGTTCTAGTCCCTGCGCCATCTCGGGCCGCAATTAAATGTCTGCACAGTTAAATATTACCACCAGAACATTGATTCCAAAATATATATTTCAAAAACATAATAAAAAAAATAGAGATATCAATTAAAGACACAAAGAAAACTGCAGTTTTTAAAATAAACTAAAAACAAAGGATTTAGCGAAATTATTAAATGAGCAGCACTAATGATTCTCCGCGCACGAAGACAACTATAAACATTCTAAAACATAGACGAACATTCTAGAACATAGGCGAACATTCTAGAACATATTCACAGCAATGCTTGCAGCAACATATGTGATTTCTGCTTTCTGATCATCAATGAGAGAAATTGTCAAAATGTGATAGCCAGAAAACGTTAATGAGTGTCCAAGAATAATGGGGAGACATCATTATTGCGGCGCCCACGGCTCTATACGTTTCACTGGATACAAGTTTAATGATACTTGAACGATTTTTGCACGATATTAATTCACATTTTTTTAGTGTATCATTTGTTGACTTATATTTAAGGCCGATTTTCTATTGTGAAAATCTGAGAGCACTGTCTGATTGTGTCACTTCAAAGTCGGGCTGATTATCTGTCTGCATGACTCTCTAGGTTAGTACCTACATATATGCTTACATAACTGTGTACATACCTACATATGCGCTTATATGACCATGTACATACCTACATACCTGCTTACATAACTGTGTGCATACCTACATACTTGCTTACATAACTGTGTGCATACTTACATACTTGCTTACATAACTGTGTGCATACCTAAATACTTCTTTACATAACTGTATGCATGCCATCATACCTGTGTGCACACCTACATACTTGCTTACGTAGCTGTGTAAATACCTACCAACGGCAATATGCAGACACAGGCCTAAATACGTGGCTAGACAGATCCGTGCATGTCTGCCAACATAAGGGCACACATACTGGCTAACATTTATCTTCTTCTTCTTCTTCTTCTTCTTCTTCTTCTTCTTCTTCTTCTTCTTCTTCTTCTTCTTCTTCTTCTTCTTCTTCTTCTTTTTCATATTATTATTATTATTTTTATTAATATTATTCGTTTTCAGCCACTGTAAACGCCGGCAGAAAATTATGGTTGTTGCATGTCCATCCGTTTTACAGTTTAACTTGTGTCTATGCAGATTGTTGGTTCCTCGCCTCTCCGGCAGATGAACTCTGACTTCAAAGGAAACACATTTACCTTATGCGTACAGGACCACACATTTCTCTTTCTCACTCTGACAGCACAGGCAACATTACATCACACATCCGTATCACTTTCTCTGCCTTATACAGTCTGGTGGTATAACTAGCCATCCATATTCAGTGACAATAATTGCCGATAGGTATCTTACTAGACAAGCAGAGGGACGAAATGAAAAAAGGCCACAAAGCCGAGGGTGAAAAAGGAAAGTCGGGTAATCCACTATCAACTTTCTGGCACCCACATCCTGACTGCAGCGAGACCAGAATCCGATGCCTGCCTGCACGATGGGTAGAATTAATCGCTGTGATTTCCTGCAAAAGCCGTCTTACTATTGGGTCCCAACACAATCTAATTGACTCGTCCCCAGGCTGAAACCTTCTGTCGTTCCGTGGAATCTGTGGTGCCTCTCCTCTGAGTATCGGCCAGATCCCCTCGTCACTCCCCGCTGCATTACTCTCACCAGATCTCAGTGATCCATTTGCTCCTCAGAATTGTACCCACTCTCCCTAAGGCCATAGCCACAACTGCCTTATTTATAATTATTACATTTAAAATAAACAAACTTATCCGATCAGTTTTCTGTTACAGGGTGGGGTAACTTACCCACGCCTAACCCTCCTTTCTGATCCCGGCTTGGGACCGGCAGTGGCGATTAAGGAAGTAACACACACACGGGCGCGCGCGCACGCACACACACACACATATACATCTTTATATATAAATTTAAAATAAAGTAAAAGTAAAGATCCCTTTTCACGCCTCAAGCGCATTGGGCATACAGAAAGAGCGTCCCATATTTTTACAGACCAGTCGGCACTAGGTGGGTAATGTGGTCAGCATTACGCCGGCCGTCTTTACTTCCCCAGTTCTATATATATATATATATATATATATATATATATATATATATATATATATATATATATATATATATATATTTCAAAAGAGTGAACCCACCAGAATATTTGGTGTCTTTGAATATTACGTTGTGGTTAAGATAAACTACTGCTGACAAAACACAGGCTCCTTCTCTGACAAAACGCGGCTGTAAAAGCAAACGAACCACCTGATGTGTGTGATGGCGAGGCTATTGGAGACAACAGATAGGAGATAAGCCGAGTTGACACACTGAACGCTCTCAAAATGGCTAGGCTTTTTAATTATTCCAGTAATGAATGACTACATTACCACTAGTTATTGACATAATGATGGCTATTAGACTGCAACTGTTTTGGCATATGGAGAGAATGGCAGATAACAGGCATACATTAATATAAACATCCGCACATCAGAGCGGAATGGGATGTGAACACAGGGCGGGCCAAAATGACATGTAGAGATCAGATCCAGGCAGATGTGTAAACACTTGAAGGCATAACTGGACACAGAACACTAACCACATCAATTAATGAAGAGGGGTGATATCTGCAGCAATGAATATAAAGCGCTCGGAATCCTGAAGAAGAAGAAGAAGAAGCAGAAGAAGCAGAAGCAGAAGAAGAAGAAGAAGAAGAAGAAGAAGAAGAAGAAGAAGAAGAAGAAGAAGAAGACAGGGAGAAGGTGGACAATGAATGAATAAACGAATGAACGAACGAACAAATGAATGAATATGGTGGCGACAATCTTCTACAGGGGTCTAACAATAGCAATAAGGAAGGACTAATGGCAGACAAAAGCACACACATGGAGACCAAAACAAGAACAGTAAACCAACACATAAATGGTGTCGTGTCACCCACACGGGGAAGCAATCCAAGCATGTCTGTGCTGTACGCATGCGGATATACAATAATGATGACTTGTAGACTAACTGACTAATATCAGATGAGACTCTCTTCAAATTCGGTCATAAAAACGGAGACGGCACATTATGTGTGGATTATGGGTCACACCAACTCAATCGAGAAGTAAGGTAATGAGTTTTGGACCGTCTGTTATTGTTGATCCCATAAACCGGATACTTCCTAGGGCCTGGACATGAGATAACCAACGCTGGTTGATCCGTTCCCATTGAGTTGAATGATTTCCCTTGTATCTCAGTCGCCATTGGTTTGAGATAATAAGCTTTCGTTAGTCTCGATTTCAGTTTTTAGGCTTTCTCACGCTGGTTCTCTTGGCAAGACCTGTCTACTCATCATATCATCTCCCCTATCATATCATCTCCCCATCATATCATATCATCTACCCATCCTATCATCTCCCCATCATATCATCTCCCCATCATATAATCCCCCTATCATATCATCTCCCCCATCATATCATCTCCCCATCATATAATCTCCCCATCATATCATCTACCCATCATATCATCTACCCATCATAAAATCTCCCCATCATATCATCTCCCCATCATATCATCTACCCATTCACCACTAATATTTATTTGTAAACCTTTTTCGTTCGTTCGTTCGTTCGTTCGTTCGTTCGTTCGTTGGAAACCGAACTGAACCGGATAAATTTGAAAAAATGACTCTGGTTCCTGGGTCCCTCCAGTCTGAAACGGGTATTAGAAAAATTCCTGGGAAGTGAAGGCGACAGGCGTGATGTTAACCCCATCACTTACCGAGTACTGATTGTTATATAAAATATAGTTCTGAAACCTAAATGTTATGTTAGATTTTCACATTCAACGTCACTGCATACTAGGCATTCCCATGCGTGCTCAGTCCTTCGATGCAGCAACCACTCCACTCCAAGGTATTTCTACTAATGTTCCCATGGAAAATTGATTATAATCTCGCCTATCTCGGCATTAAAGGCGGCACAGACGTGCTTCATCATTCTTTAATCACTTGTCACGCAATCGTGTTAGTGTCAGAGATTCGTCATTATCCAGGCTACTTCGCACATACGTGGATGCATTACTTGTCGGTTGGTCTTCTCGCTCATTACTCTTTACCAACACATGACCAGGTTTGTAGATCCAGGTGAGGGAGGTTAAGTGCGATTTCCCAACGCTTTCTATCCATTTAGAGCGCATACTGCCTTTTGCTTTCTTCTGAAGCAGATTCATGGAGTGTGATAGAATTACTGTCTGTGTGGCGTTTTGCTCGGATACACAAGCTCTAGAGGCAGCGGCTATCTCCATGGTTATGCTTGACCTGGTTGCCTGGTTACACCTCTGTCCTCTTTTTTGTTTTTCCCATTCATTGCGCTGTGAATGCACATGCTGAGTTTGATCCGTGCTTCACTGACCCATCTGTGTCTCGAGCCGCAGGAATCTGATCCCTGCACCTGAAGGCGTGTAAAAGGGTCCTTTACTTTGCTTATTATTACAGAATAAAGTTACAATAAGCACACAGGAACCTGCTTTTACGAATGACGATATCGTTTCGGTGTAGAGGACAAAGGCAGGATGTATCGTCTCGTTGTAGAGGACAAAGGCAGGATGTATCGTCTCGTTGTAGAGGACAAAGGCAGGATATATCGTCTCGGTGTAGAGGACAAAGGCAGGATATATCGTCTCGGTGTAGAGGACAAAGGCAGGATATATCATCTCGGTGTAGAGAACAAAGGCAGGATATATCGTCTCAGTGTAGAGGACAAAGGCAGGATATATCGTCTCAGTGTAGAGGACAAAGGCGGGATGTATCGTCTCGATGTAGAGGACAAAGGCAGGATATATCGCCTCGATGTAGAGGACAAAGGCAGGATATATCGCCTCGATGTAGAGAACACAGGCAGGATATATCGTTTCGATGTAGAGAACAAAGGCAGGATATATCGTCTCGATGTAGAGGACAAAGGCAGGATATATCGCCTCGATGTAGAGGACAAAGGCAGGATATATCGTTTCGATGTAGAGAACAAAGGCAGGATATATCGTCTCAGTGTAGAGGACAAAGGCGGGATGTATCGTTTCGATGTAGAGGACAAAGGCAGGATATATCGCCTCGATGTAGAGGACAAAGGCAGGATATATCGTTTCGATGTAGAGAACAAAGGCAGGATATATCCTTTACGGAAATAATTAAAACATGAAATTAAGACAAAAATGTACGCGTGCCAGGGGTAGATAAAGCCAAACTTGAAAGTCCCAGAACAACAGGCTGAGAGAAGATCTGAAGATCCAACCCGGCATATCCAGATAAGGCGGGCTTGTATCTGGCATTTAACACACCCATAATTCTGGTGCTTCTTCACGTTAAAAAACTAATAACAGAAAAGATCAAATTAGTTTTGCCAACATCTTCATTTTCACCGTTTATTATTGACAGCTCGTCTGAAAGGTTACGCAAGTACCACCCTATCCACTTGACTACACACGTCTGTGTTTGCATCACCATGGCAACACATCCGACAAACTGTTTTAGCACAGCAATAACTGAGAAAGGACAAACTGATAACAGCAGTAACTGAGAAAGGACAAGCTGATAACAGGAATAACTGAGAAAGGACAAGCTGACAACAACAATAACTGAGAAAGGACAAGCTGATAACAACAATAACTGAGAAAGGACAAGCTGATGACAGGAATAACTGAGAAAGGACAAACTGATAACAACAATAACTGACAAAGAACAAGCTGATAACAACAATAACTGAGAAAGGACAAGCTGATAACAACAATAACTGAGAAAGGACAAACTGATAACAACAATAACTGAGAAAGGACAAGCTGATAACAGGAACAACTGAGAAAGGACAAACTAATAAATGGCACGATGACAAGAGGAAATAAAAAAGAGGGAGAAAAAGAAAAAGGCAGAAATGACAGGACTTTGCGCTACAAACTAAAACTTGACAGCTGTTCTATGCAAAACCAACAACTCCGGAGATTATTATCTTAGACTCCTCCTGTGGAAGAGTATTAGAATATTCATTACCTGTTTGATTGTCAGTACAAAAACGGCCTCATTAATTACGAATCCCCTGTCAGCTCTGTGTAGTTCGAGCTCTGTGCAGTGTGAGCTCTGTGTAGTGTGAGCTCTGTGTACTTCGAGCTCTGTGTAGTTCGAGCTCTGTGTACTTCGAGCTCTGTGTAGTTCGAGCTCTGTGTAGTTCGAGCTCTGTGTAGTGTGAGCTCTGTGTACTTCGAGCTCTGTGTAGTGTGAGCTCTGTGTAGTTCGAGCTCTGTGTAGTGTGAGCTCTGTGTAGTGTGAGCTCTGTGTAGTGTGAGCTCTGTGTAGTGTGAGCTCTGTGTAGTTTGAATTGTATCTGGGTTGGCTTGTTAATGCCTGCTGTTTTCGCAAACGAATATCGCCTCAATTACTTTACAGTAGACATAAGGAGTCCCGCAGCACATTACACGGACCTATACCATTAGATACAATCCAATTATGAAATGATTATCTATAAAGTGCTTGTTGTAACTTGGTGTTGTGTGTGGATGTTTTTGTGTATGCCAAATTCTGATGGAACAGTACCTATATGGCCTCGTCTATTAGATTATGACGTTACCAGCAGACACACACACACACACACACACACACACAGAGAGAGAGAGAGAGAGAGAGAGAGAGAGAGAGAGAGAGAGAACCACAAACAGCAATGTTATTCAGATGCATCGGTAACAGCCAAGAGGTCGACCACGCAGAATATGAACCGCAGACATATCAGAGACACTGGAAAGTACTGCATGCGAAGCGAACAGAAGAGCCCGTTCCAGAGACCTCTTCCTTCCCTGACGCCGCGAGGCATTCCCGAAGTAGAGAAAAGAAGAAGAAAACAAAAGTATATCTATTTTCCCAGCCTTATCGGAGTAAGGTTGACTTTCAATAAACAACCAAAGGATCAAGGGTAGTATAGTATCTTTTTTCTTATGCGCTGCAGCCCAGATGGTTAATATGTTGAATTGTATCAGATGTACCTGAGTTTGTAGCGGACGTAACATTTTTCAGTGACGCCATTCTCTGCTCTTATAGACAACCATACACAAGGTGATAAAATTGGCTAAGGAATACTGCAGCACTTGATACATACATACGAGCGTTTCTGTATAAGCGTTTTTGATGCGATAAGCAACTGCCGAGGGACCTGTTCTGAAGAAAGAACGAACATTATTTGTAAAAGGTTATACACTAAAGGGGAGTTTGTTTTGTGACTGTGAGCGAGACAAACTATGCCTCATCTTAAAGGTTATCTACCCCTCCATACATAATCAACTCACCACTTTATTATTATTTTGTGTTTTCTACATCGAGCAAACAGTCGAAAAGAAATGGATGTGTTTCAAAACGAACTTTCCCTTAGATTTATAATGACTATAAAATATTAACGATATTCTTTTCGGAGCAAAAGATCACTAACCAAGGCAACAGGGACGGTAATTTTACGACGCACGGGACTTGTTTATCCGCTTCCCGAGAATAACTTGATCGAGCAGGAAAGTACGATTCCTAGCACTTGCTCAACCAACAGGCCAAATGATTAGGTTCCTTCACTCTATAATCGAGTTCTCTGATGTACTCTGAAGTCTCCGGGTTCGGATTTACAGCAGGTTGGAGACTTTGGTTCTATATAATGAAACTCTTTCATTAGATCTACAAGTCTTGCCTGTGTTAACATTGTTAGTCTTTGTATCTGCAACTGAAGGTACTTTGTAAAAGCTGCGACCCCTAGTACGCTGTACGCCATTTAATGAGCTGGCATTTTTATGTCATTTTGACTATGATGTTTGCCGTAAGCATTCTCAGACTGGAGAGACCCATAGCAAAACTGTTATGGACATAGTAAACAGAGTAAAGGACCCTTTTCCACGCCTTAAGGAGTAAAGGGCACATAGGGCTAGATCTATATTTTATAGACGCATCGGCACTCGGTGGGTAATATCGTCAACATCACGCAAGTAGCCTTTACTTCCCAGAAATTCACCTAGTACCCATTTACAGTTGGTTTGACCTGAGAGCCAAAGTCTATTTTGAAGAAAGAAAAAAAAAAGTCTAGTTTAGTCAAAACTTTTGGATCCGGGGTGAAAGTCTAGCCACTAAACGATGACGGCTGTCGTTAGCGATATACTACAACATACATGCCCAGCTATAAGACTGTACATTGTACACAAACATGCCAGAATGGAATGAGCACAAAATCCCTGATGGAGCATGCATGTTCGTTGTAGCCTAAACATCTTAATGTTTTATGGCCAAAGTGGTCAACTGGAAGGAGTTCAATAAGTCACAATCAGCTACAGAGAGCTGATCGATACATCAGGTGCCCAGGTGTGTGTCGACTAGTTTTCTATTTAATACTTGCCGGAGAGAGAGAGGGAGGGAGAGAGAGAAAGAACGAACGAACGAACGAACAAACTTTATTTTCAAAGGGTTACAAATTGGGCATGCAGGCCCGTATGACATTCGGCCCTTCTAAGCACTCATTTTTCAAAGTAGAGAGAGAGAGAGAGAGAGAGAGAGAGAGAGAGAGAGAGAGAGAGAGAGAGAGAGAGAGAAAGAGAGAGAGAGAGAGAGAGAGAGAGAGGGGATGAGTTAGGACTCAAAGAACGTTCCACGCCCAGACGTGTTCTCTTGATTCTTTCATACCTGCCTTGTGTCGCGCGTCTGTTTGCGCGTGTGTTTGTGCTCCTGGTGTTAAACATATCTGTTGATTCACTGTAAACACCTATCGACTTTATCCGTCGACTGTTTCCAGAAGTGACTACCCGTTGCCAACATCTATCGATCTACTTACTGTCCACTGAATATATCCATCAAGTGACTACCCGTTGCCAACATCCATCGATCTACTTACTGTCCACTGAATATATCCATCAAGTGACTATTCGATCAGAATCTCCACCGAATGACTATCTGTTGACTATCCCTATTGATCTTCCATGGGTAACATTATATTGAATGTATTGTCCCATCTACTGAAACTCATTGGACCTGACCACAAACCAAATCCCTATCGACTCTCTATACTGACAGATGACCCGTCCACAGGCTGTATCTACTGATCCCATGGCTGTATCTACTGATCCCATGGCTGTATCCACTGATCCCATGGCTGTATCCACTGATCCCATGGCTGTATCCACTGATCCCATGGCTGTATCCACTGATCCCATGGCTGTATCCACTGATCCCATGGCTGTATCTACTGATCCCATGGCTGTATCCACTGATCCCATGGCTGTATCCACTGATCCCATGGCTGTATCCACTGATCCCATGGCTGTATCCACTGATTCCATGGCTGTATCTACTGATCCTATGGCTGCATCCACTGATCCCATGGCTGTATCCACTGATCCCATGGCTGTATCCACTGATCCCATGGCTGTATCCACTGATCCCATGGCTGTATCCACTGATCCCATGGCTGTATCCACTGATCCCATCCATTGCTACACTTGATCCAGTGTCGTTATCACTGCTGGATAGCTTCTACTATCAAACATAACCAATGAATATGTAGATTTTTCTACTACTGATAGATTATCTACCGATAAACAGAACATTCTACTCCCGGTAGATTATTCCCTGATATTGATTATTTGACTATTCTACTTCTGACAGAGTATTAACTGATAAACAGACTGCTCTACTCCTGACAGATTACCAACTGACAGACAGACAAACTGTTTTAATCCTGACAGATAATAAACTGACAGACAGACACACTGTTTTAATCCTGACAGAGTAAGTAAAGTAAAGGACCTTTCTTCTATAGGGCATATACGCTTTAGGATCTATGAGGGCGACCGCCTTTATACTGCAACTGCTAGACCTAGGAGCCAAATCATTTTTGAAAATAGACCATCGCGAACCCACAAGATGGGTGTCGTGGTCAGCATCACGGCTGATGCAGACTTTACTTCTGGGACTGCACCTGATACCCACTCAAGGCTGGGTCGACCTAGGAGCACATAGGGCTCAGGTCTGATAGATCGTCAGCATCACCGGCGACCGCCCTCTTTAATACTTCTGGAACTCTTTTGATACCCAAAGGCACTACTCGACCTAGGAGCACAAATTCATTCGGCTCGCCGGGGAGCGAACTCACAACGTTCCGATCCGCGGTGAGATTTTAGTCGCTCGGCCACGGCGGCTCCCCCTGACAGAGTATTTACTGATAAGCAGACTGTTTTAATCTTGATTAAGTATCCACTGATAAATATCCACTGATAAACAGACTAATTCTACTTCTGATAGATCATCCATTGATAATCCATTAATCCCATCTCCAATGATCCAGTCTTAAATAATCCTCTCTCCTAGCGACAATACATCATGTAGAGACTTTCTATTACATCAGTGTCTACAATATGTGAGCGTACATCTACGGCAACTACATCAGGCTTGTAGAGAGACACTACATCAGTGTAGAGCAACAACATCAGTGTACAGAGACAAACTTCGACAATACATCAGTGTAGAGCGACAAACATCAATGTAGAGATGCACAGGTTCGATCCCAGCTGTAGAGAGACAATGCGCAGTTGCGTTGGTTTTACGATCAGTGTAGAGAGACAATACATCAGTGTACAGCGACAATACATCAGTGTAGAGAGGACAAAAGCAATGTACAGCGACAACATCAGTGTAGAGAGACAACTACATCAGTGTACAGAGACTGCCTAGAGAGAAACTACACATACATCAGTGTACAGGCAATACATCAGGGTACAGCGACAAACATCTAGAGAGACAATACATCCTGTAAAGCGACAATACATCACAGAGACTTCTATACTCATGCGAGAGACACTCAGTGTCCTCCTTCACTCTACTCGAGCACACTCTATTTGAGCATACTCTGTCTGATCAAATTCTATACGAACACACTCGTAACGTGCACTTTATCCCAACAAACTCTATCCAAACACAGATTAGATCGATGCCTCAGTTGTGTGCAGTGTCCAGGCAATAATCAAAGCAAACAAACAGCTTTATAATGTAAGCCGTGCACTGGACATCACGCTCCGCTGACTGTCAACACTACATTAAACAATTTCAATGAAGCGCTAGAGAACTTAAAAGCCTTAAAGTGCTCATAGAAATCCCATCATGGTTACAGTATCCACAACACAGCAGTTACATTACGCTTCAAGCAAGTGGCACAAGTTCTGCTGTGACCAAACACTTGGCACTTTGTGCACTTATTTAACGTGATGAAACATAACAAGAACAGTTCGACAAGAGGTGACCACAGATCAACAAGATTAGATTAGGGTTTCAGATTAGACTCAACATTCTGGATCCAGACGAGACCGGAGATTTCAGATAGGACAAAAATCTAGATCAGACTAAATATTCCAGATCAGACATTAACCAGTCACGTCTTATCTTCTGCAATACATCAGTGTATGTCAACAATACATCAGTGTAGAGAGACAATACATCAGTGTACAGAGACAATACATCAGTGTACAGAGACAATACATCAGTGTACAGAGACAATACATCAGTGTAGAGAGACAATACATCAGTGTACAGAGACAATACATCAGTGTACAGAGACAATACATCAGTGTACAGAGACAATACATCAGTGTACAGAGACAATACATCAGTGTACAGAGACAATACATCAGTGTACAGAGACAATACATCAGTGTACAGAGACAATACATCAGTGTACAGAGACAATACATCAGTGTACAGAGACAATACATCAGTGTACAGAGACAATACATCAGTGTACAGCGACAATACATCAGTGTACAGAGACAATACATCAGTGTACAGAGAGTGTAATACATCAGTCAGACAATACATCAGTGTACAGAGACAATACATCAGTGTACAGAGACAATACATCAGTGTACAGAGACAATACATCAGTGTACAGAGACAATACATCAGTGTACAGAGACAATACATGAGTGTACAGCGACAATACATCAATGTACAGCGACAATTTAGCAGCACCCACAGAAAGTTAAACATTTAGGTTCGGGGGCGCGTCTTGGAGGGGGAATGGTGGGGGGGGGCGGGGGGTATATGTGCCCACCCTCTGATCCCACAGCCTTGAATTTTCTAGACACAGCAACTCTCTAGGAGAGCACAAAGCCTGTGTGTGAACGCATGCCCTCGCCCAAAGGCACTGGTTTGCTTGGGTTACGTAATTGATAGAGACTCCTTTCATCATTATGTAGCCAATTTCATTCCTACATTCATCCCCTGGGTGCTATCTCTGATGACGAAACACTCTGTCTGTGACACCCAGTTTGTTTTCCCTCGGAACATTTCATCAACGTTCGCGTACATTCTCAAAGCCAGGCAGGGATGCAGGGCTGCCGAAATTTTTTTGGTAGACTAGTACAAATGTTGCTGCGGAGAGGGTACCATAGCACATTAAAAGAACCACGTTTTTTATTCTCATTTTAAAGAACCGTTAGAACGCGTTTAAACACACAAGCCCACACACACACACACACACATACACACAGATACACGTGTGTTTGTGTGTGTGTGTGTGTGTGTGTGTGTGTTTGTGTGTGTGTGTATTGTAACCAAATGGCACAGAATACTTCGAAAACTGAATCATATAAATTTGAGCACTAAATTTACTAGACTGTTAAACTGCGATAAAAAAACTTTAAAGAGAACAATCTGCCAACTGTCTAGACGGACACAACTACACCAGCCTTTAAACCTGAAACAAAAAGGCACTTCACCAGTCACGTCAAATGGTTCGTTCCCATCAAAAATTACATCATCATTTTTTTTTTCAATGCACAGGCAATCACATAGAATTTACAAAACTGGTTCTACAAAATGCCAACATTTAATATACTGAATGTTTTTTTTTTTTTCAGACGTACCAAAACATCGGGGCTGGCACTAAAAGTACAATTTTACTCAGCAAGCGTCAGACAGCACACAAATGTGTACACTTTTACATAACTTCGACAGCCCTGCAGAAATCTTGTTGTCGTCCACATGTATGTTTGCGTACGCCGATACTTCTGTCTATGAAGTTTGTGAGCACATCTTTCGTTTTGTCGGTTCACTGGACATATTGTGCTTCGCCCATATTTGTATAGTCCGATTGCACTGGATGGTTACTGTGGCCAGCATCCTGCCGGCTACTTTTACTTCCCACAGAAATTGCTGGCATCTCCTTTAGGCTCGCTTAATGGAAGCAATGTCAATTATAATTTAGGAAGAAAAAAAAATCAACCTGGAAAGGCGCTCAAATTCAAAATTCTGGGACCAAAACATACATTTATTTTTCAAAGTATTCAGAAACCAGGAATTGTAAACCCTTTGGCTCGGTACTATGGATTTCGCAAACCTGCGGCGTTGATGCCATGATAGATACCGTCAATCTGGGAAATATGTAGCTTTTTTGCTCACCTCCGGGCGTGAACCCGGGCTTACATTACCGTTGCTTCTACTATAAAATAGTAGGTTTATAGGTTTGTAGTGTTTTAAACTTTAGAATGCCTTAAAGAGAACGGTAATGGAAGGGAGGTTGCCAGAAGAGAGGGCAGGACCGAAGAACGCGACGATGGACACACGATATTCAAGACGTCCACATCCCACACAGAGCTACAGGCTATATTGCACACTGTCACATCCCACACAAGGCTACATGCTATATTACACACTGTCACATCTCCACACAAGGTCACATGCAATATTGCACACTTCCACATCCCACACAAGACTACTTTTATGTTGCACACTGTAACATTCCCACACAACTCTAATGCTATATTGCACATTGTCACATCCCACACAACTCTAATGCTATATATTGCACATTGTCACATCCCACTTAAGGCGACATGCTATATTTTCACATTGTAACATCCCACTTAAGGCGACATGCTATATTGCACATTGTCACATCCCCACACATGAAACATGACATATTTCACACCGTTACATCCCCCACAATTCTACATGATATATTGCCCACTGCCACATCTCACACAAATCTACATGATATATTGCACACGGTAACATCTCACACAATTCTACATGATATATTGCACACGGCCACATCTCACACAATTCTACAAGATATATTGCACACGGCCACATCTCACACAATTCTACATGATATATTGCACACGGCCACATCTCACACAATTCTACATGATATATTGCACACGGCCACATCTCACACAATTCTACATGATATTTTGCACATGGCCACATCTCACACAATTCTACATGATATATTGCACACGGCCACATCTCACACAATTCTACATGATATATTGCACACGGCCACATCTCACACAATTCTAAATTATATATTGCACACGGCCACATCTCACACAATTCTACAGGATATATTGCACACGGCCACATCTCACACAATTCTACATGATATATTGCACAGGCCACAACCCATACAAGGATACTTTTGCACAATTCACACAAAACAGTTTATCCACAATCCACACAAAACAGTTTATCCACAACCCACACAAAACAGTTTATCCACAAACCACACAAAACAGTTTATCCACAACCCACACAAAACAGTTTATCTACAACCCACACAAAACAGTTTATCCACAACCCACACAAAACATTTTATCCACAACCCACACAAAACAGTTTATCCACAATCCACACAAAACAGTTTATCCACAACCCACACAAAACAGTTTATCCACAACCCACACAAAACAGTTTATCCACAAATCCACACTTTTTTTTATCACAAACCCACAAAACAGTTTATCCACAACCCACACAAAACAGTTTATCCAAAACCCACACAAAACAGTTTATTCACAATCCACACAAAACAGTTTATCCACAACCCATACAAACCCTAAGACATTCTATGGCTGTCTCTGCTTCACAACATCCATACATCCGCATCACTATAATCTTCCCCCATGACAACACACACCAAGTTACCACAGGTATCCATATGGTAAGCCATACGACAGTGAGCACACACAATCACGAAAGACTGAAATTCACATTTGATCAGCGTGTGTAACTTTAAACCCGTCTCCAAGATACTCGCGTTCCACAGAACAAACATCCACGTGAAGAATACAATCTCCTTTATTTACTTTTTTTTTCTGCTTTGCCAGGAACTAATATTTCTGCCTCAGGACAACAAATCACAGATTGGACGTCGCTGCAAGTCTGCTTCAAATAATGAGTCCGAAGACTAGGGGAAGCCACAAAACACATTCTCTATGTTGGCATTTTTACTGTAATTAGAAATAACTAAGGGAAATAACTACACTTGGCACAGGGGAGAGAATAACAGGAAATGCTAACAAAATTATGAATTGCAGGATTCCCTACTTATGTATGGCTTCCTTTGAGTCCTCCCCCCTCCCCCCACCATGTCTTAATAATACACACAAACATACACATTCACACTGCCTCTCTCTCTCTCTCTCTCTCTCTCTCTCTCTCTCGCTCTCTCTCTCTCTCTCTCTCTCCCCTTTTTCCCTATCTCTTTGGATCTGTTCATAAACTTTGCTCTTTGATTTGGGAAAAAGCGCGCACAAGGCTGAACTAATGTTTCAGTAACGCAGCAATTTTGTTTTTATTACACCCCCCTCATCCTCTGTCTGCCGTTCTTTCTTTTCTTTCTTTCCGCCACAGACCTCCAAATAAATAAATGCCTCTAAAAAACACACACACAACACTTTCAACTTAAAGACATCAGCAGGTAATATACAAACAATATTCCCCTGGTAATCGAATCAATAAAGACAACCTAACAGACGAACCTGAGGCCTCAGTGCTTGTTGCAGCAGTGGCCTATCTATGATAGGTTGGCTACCACCGCAAACATCACAAACTACACGCATTTTTTGACAAGTTGTTTTGAAAACCTATCAAAATAAACCCGCTCTGGGCCTCACCCGATGGAATCCATTATTCATGAATATGATGGGAATCCATAACAGATAAACTGATTATAAGTAATAGGTAATATTATGGGAATTCATAACATACAGTACATGTTAACAACATTAATTATATGTTCTAATAAGGCAACTGACTAGAATGCAAATTATATGGTTGTATGAGTATTCTGTATATGGTTGAGTCTTTCCTTCCACAGGGGCTCTTACACTTAGGCAGAAAATAATAGGACGGGGGAGGGGGTGGAGCGGAGGAGGACGCGAAGACGAAAAAGAATAATAATAATAATGATAATAGTAAGAAGAAGAAGAAGAAGAAGAAGAAGAAGAAGAAGAAGAAGAATAAGAAGAAGAAGAAGAAGAAGAAGAAGAAGAAGAAGAAGAAGAAGAAGAAGAAGAAGAAGAAGAAGAAGAAGAAGAAGAAGAAGAAGAAGAAGAAGAAGAAGAAGAAGAAGAAGAAGAAGAAGAAGAAGAAGAAGAAGAACGTCGAAAGAGAAAACATAAAGATAGAGAGAAAAGCAAATATCTACTGCGTTCTAGATAAGACAGACAGTGCGAAGGATAATCCTGAAAATAGTTGGACGTTGTTTTTGAAACGTGGGTGATAAAATAAAGGAAACAAAATGGGGCGGGGGACATGTAGGAAACAAACTTGTGGAAGAATAGGGAAAAGGGTGCAGAAATTAACAATGATAGACAAGACAGCAAAATGAAATTACAAATTTACAAATAAATGACAGAAATAAAGGAAAACCAGAGAACTGTAAATAAGAGTACAGAAAAATCAGGGGAAAAGGAAAGCAATAGAAGAAAGAACAGACAAAGAGGAAATAAGAGGGGGAAAAAGGAACGAATGAACTAACTTTTTGTTTCAGAGGGTTAAGAAACGATTGGTCATGCAGGTCCGCCTCAACTACGCCCTTCATTCGACGGCCATTCACATGTTTACTATGCACGCGTACTGGGCATATGATGCTCCCCCAATTAGTTAGTGATCAGACACACGTCTGAATGCCTTGACAGGCAACTCAAATGAGCCTTCATATAGCCATGATACATAACAATATATGATCACCGGCTCAAATAACATTTCCACACATACCAGCATTTTACACACACACACACACACACACACACGCGCGCACACGCACACTTGAATATTTATTTGGTTATCTCTCAGGTGGTTCGCCAAGCATTTTCTCCTGTTTTGCCGGGCTAACGATGACAACAGTTTGAAGAACACTCATCTAATCTATAGAATGACCCCATACTGCCCGGCGCCTTGCGTCAGAATGTGTCACGTGACTACATTTACCTACAATCAGGGAAACCGCGTACCGTAGTCTTGGCGGTGTAGAAACTACGTGGTCAAACAATGACAAAAAAGGGCTGGAACAAAATAATTAAATATAACAGCTAAATCAAAATACTTCGTTTAGTTACAGAAAAGCAACAAGAAACAGAAAAAAGGCGACAATACATGAGCTACTCTGCTCCACGGGAAACTAACTCAGCTTCTTCTTACCTGGCAACGTAATCACGTTTGACAAAACAGAAAATGTCACTGGTGGAACTAAGACTTACAACACCGGGCTGGAAGTAATCCAAACAGTGAACCAACGCCAGACAAGCCTGCAGTCTGAACGCGAATGAACCATCTCGCCAACGCGCGCGCTGCCAAACTCTGTGAACTCTCTCGCACCTCTTAACGCCCACAAATATGGACAGTGCGAGAGGGTCCAAATTTTGACGGGCAAAGCTGTGGACACTCGTAGACACGGTGTCCAAGAGTTCTCACTTCTTCAGCTTAAAAATTGGCCTTAAACCAACCGGCAACTGGAGAGGGACTTGAATGGTTTTGTAAGCCAGTTGTGGATCAGTTTCCTTAGTCTCCATGAGTCGCTGGGAAGAATTGATTTCACGGTCGTAATCTTACGTGAACGTGGCATGGCAAAGCCAGCAGTGGAAGAGGAGGAGAGGGAGGCGCAGGCGACGAAGGACAAATAAGTGAAGGTAGGGCACGCTAGAGTGAAGATGCACAATGGTGTGATGGCTGTGTGAGGTAGCTGCGGTTGTGAGGTGGTAGCGGTTGTGAGGTAGTAGCGGTTGTGCAGTAGTAGCGGTTGTGAGGTAGTAGCGGTTGTGCAGTAGTAGCGGTTGTGAGGTAGTAGCGGTTGTTCGGTAGTAGCGGTTGTGAAGTAGTAGCGGTTGTGAGGTAGTAGCGGTTGTTCGGTAGTAGCGGTTGTGAAGTAGTAGCGGTTGTGAGGTAGTAGCGGTTGTGAGGTAGTAGCGGTTGTGAGGTAGTAGCGGTTGTGAAGTAGTAGCGGTTGTGAGGTAGTAGCGGTTGTGAGGTAGTAGCGGTTGTGAGGTAGTAGCGGTTGTGCGGTAGTAGCGGTTGTGCGGTAGTAGCGGTTGTGCGGTAGTAGCGGTTGTGAGGTAGTAGCGGTTGTGCGGTAGTAGCGGTTGTGCGGTAGTAGCGGTTGTGCGGTAGTAGCGGTTGTGCGGTAGTAGCGGTTGTGCGGTAGTAGCGGTTGTGCGGTAGTAGCGGTTGTTCGTTAGTAGCGGTTGTGCGGTAGTAGCGGTTGTGCGGTAGTAGCGGTTGTGCGGTAGTAGCGGTTGTGCGGTAGTAGCGGTTGTGCGGTAGTAGCGGTTGTGCGGTAGTAGCGGTTGTGCGGTAGTAGCGGTTGTGAGGTAGTAGCGGTTGTGCGGTAGTAGCGGTTGTGAGGTAGTAGCGGTTGTGAAGTAGTAGCGGTTGTCAGGTAGTAGCGGTTGTGAGGTAGTAGCGGTTGTGAGGTAGTAGCGGTTGTGCGGTAGTAGCGGTTGTGCGGTAGTAGCGGTTGTGCGGTAGTAGCGGTTGTGAGGTAGTAGCGGTTGTGCGGTAGTAGCGGTTGTGCGGTAGTAGCGGTTGTGCGGTAGTAGCGGTTGTGCGGTAGTAGCGGTTGTGCGGTAGTAGCGGTTGTGCGGTAGTAGCGGTTGTGCGGTAGTAGCGGTTGTGAGGTAGTAGCGGTTGTGCGGTAGTAGCGGTTGTGCGGTAGTAGCGGTTGTGCGGTAGTAGCGGTTGTGAGGTAGTAGCTGTTGTGCGGTAGTAGCGGTTGTGAGGTAGTAGCGGTTGTGCGGTAGTAGCGGTTGTGCGGTAGTAGCGGTTGTGCGGTAGTAGCGGGCGTCGTGTGGTAGATTTTGTGTCGTCTGCATGTCAGAATGTGGGGACTGAGTAGCAACAGGAACACTTAAGGTGGTTGTTGGGATCCAGGATGATAGAGTCGACAGTTGGGATCCAGGATGATAGAGTCGACAGTTGGGATCCAGGATGATAGAGTCGACAGTTGGGATCCAGGATGATAGAGTCGACAGTTGGGATCCAGGATGATAGAGTCGACAGTTGGGATCCAGGATGATAGAGTCGACAGTTGGGATCCAGGATGATAGAGTCGACAGTTGGGATCCAGGATGATAGAGTCGACAGTTGGGATCCAGGATGATAGAGTCGACAGTTGGGATCCAGGATGATAGAGTCGACAGTTGGGAGAGCGGGAAAGAGGTTATCTGTACAACAGAGAACACGTGTAGCCAGCCCCCCCCCCCCGCCCCTAGAAACACAGGTGCCAGTGCTCACTATAACATGTCCGTCCTTACCTGCATAAGGCTGCAGGTTACACGAGGGTATTGTCGGCAGGGACGCTTTAACTATAACCTCTGTCGAGGTTGAACCGGATATCTGGGATAGACTCTGGTCTGCCGTCAAGACTGAGAGTTTTTAATGTAAAGATTGTATGCTGAAGCTTTACCTGGGTAGCCGCCCGGAGGGGACAAACTGCTCGATCCATCGATCATAAAATATGTATATAACAAAAACTACCGTTACTCACCACAGTGTGTCTATGACAACAGTATTGAAACAAGTATGACTAAAACAGGTGCCGGTACTGTGTGCTTCCCCCCCCCCCTCCCCCAAAAGAAAACCTGCTTGTAGCTAAAAAACTATATGTGAACTCTGTACTGGCTGTGTGGAAATTTGGGGGGGGGGGGGGGGGAGGGGAGCCACACACAAATAAGCCGTCCGTGCTAATTCGTTTGAGAACAAGTATGCAGGGAACGCTAGAACAGAGAACAGATGAAAAAGCACGATCGTTTGAAGTATAAAAACATTAATACACTGGCAAAGAGGAGTCAACGATACAGGTTAGGGATTCAATGAAAACCACAAACGTAAATTGTAAATGGGAATGTATTCAATTGCGTGGTGGTAAGATTGTCTGTCAAAGTGTGTGTACGTGTGTTAAAATGTATGTCTTCTTTAACCATTATGAATTAATCAAGTAACAGAAAGTATTGTGAACGGCACTCATAGAAAGAAGTAGAAAGATAGAAGAACACACTAGACAACATAAAAATCGAAAGCTATAGTTACCGTGCCGGGAATTGAACCTGTCACCTCCAGACGGCGTCTGCGCCTCGCCATGAATACAAGTGCACTAAGATACATGGTCAACTCGGCACCCCCAAAAAAGGTGTCTCATTGGCCATGTCTATCGTACAGCTTGAAATCCACGACTATGGAATACGGACAGAATTCAATTCAACCCATTGAAATGGCACCATAGGTTACAGAAATTTATATTAACGAGGCAAATGTCAAATAACAATCACAGCAACAATTTACGTACACAGTAGACCTTATTGCCTTGTCTAGAATACACAAACATTTAAGAAAGGTATTTGATTGGTAGGTTCCGGTGTGTATACGTCATTCCTATAAATAAACAGAGAGGGGAACCATTTGAGGCCGTTAAATATTATGAATTAATCAAGTAATAGAAAGTATTGTGAACGGCACTCATAGAAAGAAGTAGAAAGATAGAAGAACACACTAGACAACATAAAAATCGAAAGCTATAGTTACCGTGCCGGGAATTGAACCTGTCACCTCTAGACGGCGTCTGCGCTTCGCCATGAATACAAGTGCACTAAGATACATGGTCAACTCGGCACGCCCAAAAAACCAGCACGAGCCCCCCTAAATCATACATAGATACTTCAGTAAGTCCCTGACGTCAGATTCCCATGAATGACACAAGACAAATCGACAACACTGTGTACCCGTCACATACCAACAATGACACAAGACAAATCGACAACACTGTGTACCAGCCACATACCAACAATGACACAAGACAAATCGACAACACTGTGTACCAGTCACATACCAACAATGACACAGGACAAATAGACAACACTGTGTACTAGTCACATACCAACAATGACACAAGACAAATCGACAACAGTGTGTACCAGTCACAGACCAACAATGACACAAGTCAAATCGACAACTGTGTACCAGTCACATACCAACAATGACATAAGACAACTCGACAACACTTTGTGACAGCCACATACCAACAATGACACAAGACCACTCGACAAGACTTTGTACCAGCCAGATACCAACAATGACACAAGACAAATCGACAACTGTGTACCAGTCACATACCAACAATGACACAAGACAAATCGACAACTGTGTACCAGTCACATACCAACAATGACACAAGACAAATCGACAACTGTGTACCAGTCACATACCAACAATGACACAAGACCACTCGACAAGACTGTGTACCAGCCAGATACCAACAATGACACAAGACCACTCGACAAGACTTTGTACCAGCCAGATACCAACAATGACACAAGACCACTCGACAAGACTTTGTACCAGCCAGATACCAACAATGACACAAGACCACTCGACAAGACTTTGTACCAGCCAGATACCAACAATGACACAAGACCACTCGACAACACTTTGTACCAGCCAGATACCAACAATGACACAAGACCACTCGACAAGACTTTGTACCAGCCAGATACCAACAATGACACAAGACAAATCGACAACTGTGTGTACCAGCTGTATACTAACAATATACAGAATCTGAGCGTGCATGTATGTGTGTGTGCGCGCCTTCGTGTGTGTATGTATGAGTATGCTACTCGCGTGCGTGCGTGTGATAACACAAAAATTATCTGCACACACGTGTAATCCTTGTTTGCGTTCTGGGGCCATATTGAGGGCGGGGGGGGGGGGGCAACATTAGACCATTTGCATAACCAAAAGACATGTCCTAAGTGTCGACTAACTGTGAGCTTTCTTCAGATGCGGAGTGCATCTGTCTGAGAGGCAAAAAACCAATAGTATGCATTCAAATAAGTCAGATTTGTAAAATGAATGGGCACACATTACTTAGGTTTTAAAACAGGAATAAAGTCCAGAAGTAGACGAACAACCAGAACTTTTCGTCAAATTTCATAGCTAGCGAATGCGAAGAAGAAGAAGAAGAAGAAGAAGAAGAAGAAGAAGAAGAAGAAGAAGAAGAAGAAGAAGAAGAAGAAGAAGAAGAAGAAGAAGAAGAAGCAAAAGAAGAAGAAGAAGAAGAAGAAGAAGAAGAAGAAGAAGAAGAAGAAGAGAAGAAGAAGAAGAAGAAGAAGAGCAAGCAGCAGCAGCAGCAGCAGCAGAAGAAGAAGAAGAAGAAGAAGAAGAAGAAGAAGAAGAAGAAGAAGAAGAAGAAGAAGAAGAAGAACGTCAACAACAGCAACAACAGAAAAGAAGAAGAAGAAGAAGAAGACAAGAAAAAGAAGAAGAAAAGAAGAAGAAGAAGAAGAAGAAGAAGAAGAAGAAGAAGAAGAAGAAGAAGAAGAAGAAGAAGAAGAAGAAGAAGAAGAAGAAGAAGAAGAAGAAGAAGAAGAAGAAGAAGAAGAAGAAGAAGAAGAAGAAGAAGAAGAAGAAGAAGAAGAAGAAGAAGAGAAGAAGAAGAAGACGAAGAAGAAGAAGAAGAAGAAGAAAAGAACAAGAAAAAAGAAGAAGAAGAAGAAGAAGAAGAAGAAGAAGAAGAAGAAGAAGAAGAAGAAGAAGAAGAAGAAGAAGAAGAAGAAGAAGAAGAAGAAGAAGAAGAAGAAGAAGAAGAAGCAGAAGAAGAAGAAGCAGAAGAAGAAGAAGCAGAAGAAGAAGAAGCAGAAGAAGAAGAAGCAGAAGAAGAAGAAGAAAAGAAGAAGAAGAAGAAGAAGAAGAAGAAGAAGAAGAAGAAGAAGAAGAAGAAGAAGAAGAAGAAGAAGAAGAAGAAGAAGGTAAAGAAAAATGAATGATGATGATGAAGAAGTAGCCTAGCTACATAACACGATAGAAAGGATCCAAGCCTATGTGTGTGACTGTGTATGCGCGCGCGTGTGTGTACATGAGCTTGTGTGTGTGTGTGTGTGTGTGTGTGTGTGAATACTTCCAAGAATGAGACTAACTTACCCCTAAAAATGAACTTGCAGAGAGGCAAAGTTTTAGATTATACACTTGGATCTGACATTGATGGATGTTGCCAACTCCGTCTCACCAACAAATACACGTTAACCAACAGGGTGTTCTGGTAGAACTGAAAACCGCAAAGTGTCAATTCCTAGGCTAGATACCTCAGAATCACAGAGATGCTCAAAGGATGTGAGTGAGTGAGTGACTTTCTACCCCACTAGGACATCACACAAGCGATAAACACCCGATGACACAACGTGCCACCATGTGGATGAGAATCACCCGTGGAGAGGTCCCAGAAACCGCGTTCAGACATTTGGCCATTTTTATGGCCTGCCTATATTGCGGCCCCTGGCAAAAGCCAGAGTGGGGCTTCAAATAACAAAAAATTACGTCCTGAAAAGGACGTAAGGAAAAATAACAAAGGATGTTTAGATTATTGGTCGGGACGAACTGAAATACTGAACCAATAGCGGCAGACAAGGCATAAATATAGAAGCAGTGATCAATAACTGCGGGGCTGTCTGTCAGCCGGAGTGTACTCTGTCTATAGCCGTAGGGGGGATCCGAGAAATCAAGCCGTGTCTGCCAGAGAACGTTTTATTTTTGTCTTTCTGTCTTTTCATTCATAAATGATTGCAGTTAGGCGAGAATTCGTTTCCTCCTGCAAACCGTCATTCTTAGGTTGTTCTCATCTAAATATTCTAAATTTAACCCGTAGTTGTCACAGCAAATCCAGGTAAAAGGAGGACCTGGAGGGTAATTAGGAAGCATGGATATATGGGACCAGAGGAGTTACCATAGCAATTAGGACAACCAACTGGAACATGGCAGATCAAAGCAGTTTAAAAGGCCAGGAACATACATATACATACACGCACGCACGCACGCGCGCGTGCACACACACACACACACACACACACACAAAAGTTGCACAAATGAAATGGTTGGTAAACTTGTATAAAGCAAGTAATACCTCGGAATTGATTTTGTGTGTGTGTGTGTGTGAGTGTGTGTGTGTGTGTGTGTGAGTGTGTGTGTGTGTGTGTGAGTGTGTGTAATGGACAGGGGTTAGAGACAAAGATGTATAACGTGACAAATGAGTTGATTAATGAAGAAGAGACATCAAACTAATAGGAGTAGGAGGAAGAGGAGCAGAAGAAGAAGAAGAAGAAGAAGAAGAAGAAGAAGAAGAAGAAGAAGAAGAAGAAGAAGAAGAAGAAGAAGAAGACGAAGAAGAAGAAGAAGAAGCAGAAGCAGAAGAAGAAGAAGAAGAAGAAGAAGAAGAAGAAGAAGAAGAACGAACGAACGACGAACTTTATTTTCAAAGGGTTACAAATTAGGCACGCAGGCCTGTCTTACATTCGGCCCTTTCAAACTTTCATCTTTCACACAGCAGTTGTATTTCATCAATGAAGCATGTTATATTCATGAAGAAGAAGTGAGTGTGTAGAAGAAGAAGAAGAAGAAGAAGAAGAAGAAGAAGAAGAAGAAGAAGAAGAAGATGATGATGATGATAATGATTAAGAAGAAGACGAAGAAGAAGAAGTAGACGAGATAAATAATCGCTTATATTAACAGTAAAATAACAGATATAAATACTAATAATAAAAAATGTACCCTCTCCTAAATGATTAAAAACCATTTTTAAGTTGCCCAAAGTTTCCCCCCCCCCCCCCCCCCCCCACTCCCGGCTTCTCTTATCAAATGTGAAATATATTCACCAGTCAAGGAATTAGCAGGACTACGTAAAGACCACAGTCACAAAGAGCTGACTGAAGCAAATGACTGATTTATTCCAAAACCTGATTTGACGTTTGTTCCTCCCCTCAAGACCAGTATCCGCTGGTTGGTGATCAAGTCAGTGACTCTCAGAGGTGATTCCTAATTGTAATTTATCAACGGTACTTCCGGTATTAGTATTGGTTTGGTTTTGTTTAAGCCGGAAGCGGAAGTGACCGCTAATTGTATACAAGGGGTAAGAATACGTTTTATTCTCGTGTTATGAACGGATCCCTGCTGTTTTGGGGGACAGAGAGGTCGAATAGAGATTTAATCAATAGGTTTGTTACTCTGAAGTTACTAGGTCATAGGTGAGACTTGTGGGGTTGGCTGCGTCACTGGCTAAAGGGCGTCCGGGAGGGGAGAGAAGGGGGTTAGTTCTGGACATTAGGAGCCATTTTTTAAAGAGAAAGAATCTACTGACAGGTGATTAGAATCGTGTGTGTGCGCGTGTGTGGTGCGTGTGTGTGTTTCTCAACCCGCGTATGCGTATGTGTGTAGTTAAACAGAAAAAGACATAACAGGAAAACAAATGAACAAACTATTTTTAAAGGGTCACAGAGTGGGAAAGAGGCCAGTCTTGCTTTTTTTATTTTTCTGCAGACAGAAAGAAAGAGAGAAAGAACAAGAATAAGGACAGTCCCAATGGAGCCAGGCTTTTTTTTTTATCCTTCAGAAATGACCTTAGCTCCCAGGTCGACCCAGCCTTAAGCCTTAAGTAATCAGATTATTAGCTATGGCGAAACATAGACAGACAGGCCAGCGTGCAGACAGACAGACCAGCGTGCAGACAGACAGACCAGCGTGCAGACAGACAGGCCAGCGTGCAGACAGACAGGCAAGCGTGCAGACAGACAGGCCAGCGTGCAGACAGACAGGCCAGCGTGCAGACAGACAGGCCAGCGTGCAAACAGACAGGCCAGCGTGCAGACAGACAGGCCAGCGTGCAAACAGACAGGCCAGCGTGCAGACAGACAGGCCAGCGTGCAGACAGACAGGCCAGCGTGCAGACAGACAGACAGGCCAGCGTGCAGACAGACAGGCCAGCGTGCAAACAGACAGGCCAGTGTGCAGACAGACAGGCCAGCGTGCAGACAGACAGGCCAGCGTGCAGACAGACAAATCCACGAGTAGTTTCAGGCTACAGCAAGCCATGCAGACGTGTATTCTGACAGTCAGACAGTCAGTAAATCTGGACATGCAGACCGTAGACAGGCAGCAAACCTAGACAGGTAGACCGTCAGACAGGCAGGAAACCTGGACACGTATACCGTCAGACAGGCAGAAAACCTGGACATGCAGACAGGCAGCAAACCTGGACATGCAGACCGTAGACAGGCAGCAAACCTGGACATGCAGACCGTCACACAGGCAGCAAACCTGGACATGTAGACCGTCACACAGGCAGCAAACCTGGACATGTAGACCGTCACACAGGCAGCAAACCTGGACATGTAGACCGTCACACAGGCAGCAAACCTGGACATGTAGACCGTCACACAGGCAGCAAACTTGGACATGCAGACCGTAGACAGGCAGCAAACCTAGACATGCAGACCGTAGACAGGCAGGAAACCTGGACATGCAGACCGTCAGACAGGCAGCAAACCTGGACATGTAGACCGTCACACAGGCAGCAAACCTGGACATGAAGACCGTCAGACAGGCAGCAAACCTGGACATGCAGACCGTCAGACAGGCAGGAAACCTGGACGTGTAGACCGTCAGACAGGCAGGAAACCTGGACATGCAGACCGTAGACAGGCAGGAAACCTGGACGTGTAGACCGTCAGACAGGCAGGAAACCTGGACATGCAGACCGTAGACAGGCAGGAAACCTGGACATGCAGACCGTCAGACAGGCAGGAAACCTGGACATGCAGACCGTCAGACAGGCAGGAAACCTGGACGTGTAGACCGTCAGACAGGCAGGAAACCTGGACATGCAGACCGTAGACAGGCAGGAAACCTGGACATGCAGACCGTCAGACAGGCAGGAAACCTGGACATGCAGACCGTCAGACAGGCAGGAAACCTGGACGTGTAGACCGTCAGACAGGCAGGAAACCTGGACATGCAGACCGTCAGACAGGCAGGAAACCTGGACATGCAGACCGTCAGACAGGCAGGAAACCTGGACATGCAGACCGTCAGACAGGCAGGAAACCTGGACATGCAGACCGTCAGACAGGCAGGAAACCTGGACATGCAGACCGTCAGACAGGCAGGAAACCTGGACATGCAGACCGTCAGACAGGCAGGAAACCTGGACATGCAGACCGTCAGACAGGCAGGAAACCTGGACATGCAGACCGTCAGACAGGCAGGAAACCTGGACATGCAGACCGTCAGACAGGCAGGAAACCTGGACATGCAGACCGTCAGACAGGCAGGAAACCTGGACATGCAGACCGTCAGACAGGCAGGAAACCTGGACATGCAGACCGTCAGACAGGCAGGAAACCTGGACATGCAGACCGTCAGACAGGCAGGAAACCTGGACATGCAGACCGTCAGACAGGCAGGAAACCTGGACATGCAGACCGTAGACAGGCAGGAAACCTGGACATGCAGACCGTCAGACAGGCAGGAAACCTGGACATGCAGGCCGTCAGACAGGCAGGAAAGCTGGACACGTAGACCATGAGACAGGCAGGAAACCTGGACATGCAGACCGTCAGACAGTCAAAAAAAAAACGTGGATAGTCTGACGTGTAGTCTTCAGGCATCAGGAAGCCACACATAAAGACAAATCTACAGGCAGACAGACAATGAGACAGACAACATTACAATACAGTCAGACTAGTACACACACACGGAGCGAGAGATAGATAGAGAGAGAGAGGGAGAGAGAGAGAGAGAGAGAGAGAGAGAGAGAGAGAGAGAGAGAGAGAGAGAGAGAAGCAGACAGGCATGACAGCATGCAGACATTTCAACAGGGATACACAGACAGACATATTTAAGATACACGAACCAAACAGGGACATTCAGTGATAGACAGACTGACTACCATGCAAGAATTTAGACCCCCAGACAGACAGACCCACCGGAAAAAAAAGAAGGCAATCCGATGGTGATACCAAGATAACTGAACACATCTTCAGTTGTGCTAGCAAAGAATGGATAAACAAAAGTACACGAGACCCAGAGTTACAGGAACCAACACAGAAGCTCCAGCAATGATCACTGACTTAAGAGAACGCGTCCCCGGGGATAAAACAGTCATTTCCCCAGAATCCGCCAATTAACATGTCACTAAATCCCCCAGCGCCTTCTCGCTTGCTTTGAGTCGCCATCTTGGAGACAGTTCTATATACACAGAGCACTCGCGATCAGACTAGCGTCTTCGGAGTGTCCTGCGTGTGAGCAAAGCGGACAAACACACTCATCCTTGCTCAAACAATTCTCATTGAGAGGCTACTGGCCCCCAAGTGTTGGCAGCACAAACAGTCTCTTTGCTGCACTTGTTTCTCTGTCCATTGTTGTCTTTCTGGCTCCACTTCAAAAACCTCCAATTCCATGCAGATTATCGGCCAGGACTGGACAAATACAGCCCCACATTTATCGCGATAAGGGTTACTGAGAACCTTTCCATTTGGAAATCCCAAGAACCGAAGCAGTGCTTCTATCAAAGACAACAAGATATCAAAAAATGTTGCATTTTAAGAAAGAAAGATGATCAACAAATTAAGTAATTATTTTTGTCAATAAACAAATTCAACAACCTTTTTTTTAAATTAAAAACTAAACATTATAATAAAATAAACTATAATTGAGTGACGTAGTTTTCTTCTTCTTGCTCCCCGGCGGTCAACTTTAGTGGAAAGTTCTGGTTGTTCGTCCACCTCTGGACTTTAGTCTTGTCCCAGAACCTTCAATAAATCTAGTTTATTTGTATACAGACTTGTTTCCTTGCCTCTCAGGTATACGCATCCCGACTTCGAAGGCGGCTCTCAGTTGGTCGACTCTTACGACATGCTTGTAGGGAAGGCAGTGGCTCTATTCTTGTTTTCTCCCAAATGAGTCCCTGGAAAGCAAACGGGGGAGAGTGACGTAGTAAGGACGATTTATAGGGGAGTTTAGGGGCAGAACACGTCAATCGTTGGCGTGTTTGAGTAGAAGGGCAAACTCTAATGTAATCAATTCGGTTTGCTGAGTGCCAGAAATGGAGCTGAAAAATGTTATATAGAACCTGTTCTGTTTTATGGCAGTGTATCGTGGAGACAGAGGTGAGAATTCGGGAACAATTTAAAGTTAGCAGAGATGTTCTTTCCAATCGGTTATCCAAGAAGACCAAATAACAACGACTACCTGGACAGCGCTTATAGTAGTATACCTGTATAGTGAGTTATTAAACATCGCTAGTGAAAGTATATCTGTATAGTGATTTATAAGACGACGCTAATGATAGTATATATGTATAGTGAGTTATAAGACGACGCTAATGATAGTATATATGTATAGTGAGCTATAAGACGACGCTAATGATAGTATACATGTATAGTGAGTTATAAGACGACGCTAATGATAGTATACATGTATAGTGAGTTATAAGACAACGCTAATGATAGTATACATGTATAGTGAGTTATAAGACAACGCTAATGATAGTATACATGTATAGTGAGTTATAAGACAACGCTAATGATAGTATATCTATATAGTGAGTTATAAGACAACGCTAATGATAGTATATCTGTATAGTGAGTTATAAGACAACGCTAATGATAGTATATCTGTATAGTGAGTTATAAGACAACGCTAATGATAGTATATCTGTATAGTGAATTATAAGACAACGCTAATGATAGTATATCTGTATAGTGAATTAGTTTTAAGAAAGACACGATGCCTTTTGGTCATTTAATGAGTAGACGTCACTGGAAAACAATGGAAAGGATGAAAGAGAAAGGACTACGAAGGAGAAGTTGAAGTGTAGAATTTCGGATGAACGAAAAGAATGAAAAAAAAAGGGACTTCGTTGGAGAAGTTCACGTGTAGAATATTGGATCAACGGAAAGGATGAAAGAAAAAGGACTTCAGGGGAAAAGTTCAAGTGTAGAATGTGGATCAACGGAAATGATGAAAGAAAAAGGACTAAGAGCGAGAAGTTCGAGTGTAGAATGTTGGATCAGTTTCCCAACATGGGGCCCATACAACTTCTGACTGTGAATCGTGGACTCTCGCTGATCCTTGGAGAAGAAAATCTCAGCTTTAGAATTGACATGCTACAGAACGATTCTTCGAATACCGTGGACAAAGAAGAAGAAAAAAGACTGACATCCGACGTGATCCGAACATCAAGAAGAATTGGTTCATGAACGAACGTCCTGTCTCTAAAGCTGAGATATTTTAGCCATGATAAACGTCGTCCAGACCTGGACAGAACGGTGTTGGAAGGTACAGTTTCCGTAACACGAGGCAGAGGTAGACCTCCACAGACTCCACTTGTTCATCCTCTTCTAAAGTCATTTTCCAGAATTAGAGTTTTGCGTACCCATCCGTTTTACAGATCAGGCTTATTTGTATGCACACTGGTGGTTCCTCACCTAACAGGCAGGTACACTCCGACTTCAATGGAAACACTCCTACTCAGTCCCCTTTTACGACATGGT
Source organism: Candidula unifasciata (assembly GCA_905116865.2). Taxonomy (NCBI): domain Eukaryota; kingdom Metazoa; phylum Mollusca; class Gastropoda; order Stylommatophora; family Geomitridae; genus Candidula; species Candidula unifasciata. Next base: position 93,912 of record CAJHNH020001036.1, read on the forward strand.
TGTTAGGGACAGTGGGTCGATCTATCCCCAAGATCCTCCCACTCTATGTGAGGCCCCGGAAGCAACACGGACAGATGACACTAACACAGACTCCTAAGACATGACACAAGCTAGTTGGATGACTGTGCTCCATTGTGCACAAAAAGACAAACGTTGCAGAAGAAGCTGATATTACCAATCCTAAAATCCGTCCATGGCTTAATCAACTTTATCTCTGTCAAATCCAGCATCAACATTTAAATGCGAAAACAATCACCTGGAAACGCGCAAAAATCGTTTGAAAGAGAACTTGAAAAAAAAAAGCAATGACGGTGGTTCAAAGTAGAATATATTTGGAATATAAAGAGTGAAAAATGCAAACTTTCTTGGCCAGACACAATTTTCGAGTTCCAGAAGGGTCAAGCCAGACTACAACCGCACTGTCTGATTGATTTCGATCTTTTAATCGAATTACAAGAACTTAGATGACGCTGTTCAATTGGGTCAGCGCGCACTTAAGACCTGGGACCAACCATTTTTTAAAACCAGTTCCGGAATGGAGCGTTCAGTTGCAGGATCGAAGCAGAATTGAATGTCCGTTCCCCTGTAAGCAAATGTGGTCTGTTGCGAAGAAATGAGCAAAATAAAAAACCACCGGGCTTTTTTATCTTTCTGTTGAAGCCAGATTCGTCCGGTTAATTCCCAAAGCCAAACGCGAGGAGAGCTAATGACACATGACGACAAACAGATACAAATCACGGGGGAAGAGAATGAGGCGATATGTGAGAATCACAGCAGAGCTGGATGTTGCAAAACACGGGGGGATGTTTCATTAACACTTATAGCTAATTCACACTTGTAATTTTTTTTTTCTTTTTCTGCTGCTGCGACTGCTGCTGTTGTTGTTACTGCTTTTAATTCTCCCCCTTCTCCTCTTTTCATTTTTCTTCTTCTTCCTCTTCTTCTTCTTCTTCTTCTTCTTCTTCTTCTTCTTCTTCTTCTTCTTCTTCTTCTTCTTTTTTCTTTCTTCTTCTTTTTCTTTCTTCTTCTTCTTCTTCTTCTTCTTCTTCTTCTTCTTCTTCTTCTTCTTCTTCTTCTTCTTCTTCTTCTTCTCCTCCTCTCACTCCTCCTTCTTCGGTCTTCTTCTTCTTCTTCTTCTTCTTCTTTTTTCTTCTCTTCTTCTTCATCTTCAGTATCTTCTTCTTCTTCTTCTCATCTTCTTCTTCTTCTTCTTCTTCTTCTTCTTCTTCTTTTTCTTCTTCTCTTTCTTCTCTCTCCTTCCTCCTTCATCTTCTCTTGTTCTTCTTTTTCTTGTTTTTCTTGTTCTTGTTTCTTGTTCTTCTTCTTCTTCTTCTTCTTCTTCTTCTTCTCTTCTTCTTCCTTCTTCTTCTTCTCTTCTTCTCCTCCTCCTCCTCCTCCTTCTTCTTCTTCTTTCTTCTTCTTCTTTCTTCTTCTTCTTCTTCTTCTTCTTCTTCTTCTTCTTCTTCTCTTCTTCTCTTCTTTCTTTTCTTCTTCTTCTCTCTCCTCCTTCTTCTTCTTCTTCTTCTTCTTCTTCTTCTTCTTCTTCTTCTTCTTTCTTCTTTCTTCTTCTTCTCTTCTTCTTCTTCTTCTTCTTCTTCTTTTTCTTCTTCTCCTCCTCCGTTCATCATAGGAGGTAAAGAGAGTTGTGCAGGTTTACATCATTGCTGCCATATATGAGCCCGTCGGCCGACACATCCGACTTCTGCATGAACGTGTTGCCTGGGTTTACCGTCCGGGAAATGCGTTGTACCAATTCCCTTCACACCGAAAGCGAGGTCGCATCCAGTCCATATTCGACTGCGTGGCGCAGTGACTAGGCTCCTGCCTTACGACTCAAACCTCTTGGAGTGCATCAGTTTTCAGACATATTGATATTGCTTCCCAGCGCGCGCCACCGTGTAGCGGCTGGCTAGACGCTCGCCTATTGATCCTGACGTAAAGTCCTGGGAAATAAAGGCAGCCGGCGTGATGCTGACCACATCATTTACCGATTGCCAACCTGTCTTTAAAATTCAAGTATCAACCCTATATTCCCAATAAGACTAACGGCGTGAAAAAGGTGTTTTACTTATTGCCTCCAATGTCGACCTAGCAAATAACTGACACCAGGAAGTCGTTCCGCGAAGTAAAGCCGGCCAGTGTGATGGAGGTTAAGAATTTGAAGAATGTCCTATCTGGCATCAGCAACCCCTCGTTTTGTGTCCACGATTTTCTAAGAATTTTTCTGACACATTTCAGCATAGAAATGGAGAATCTTTTCTTGCGGTTAAAACAAACACAATATTAAAGTAAATGATTAAAGTCAAAAGAACAGTCAGAAGTATGTCCAAGTTAATCCATGTTGCTGACTTCTTAGGTGAGGGGGTGGGACTGGAGAAGCCGACTGTGGTGGTCACTGAGATGTTAACACAAAACTCCACACATACGTAGCATACATACACACACCCATCCTTGTTCACGAACACACACAGGTATACACACAACACCCCCCCTCCCCCACTCCCCCGGGACACACACACACATACACATCACACAATAAACCCACTACCACCACTAAAGCAGCATCCCACCCCCCACCCCCCACCCCCCCCCCCCCCTTTCTAAAAGGTTAGTTCGCGTATCCTTAACAGGACGTTGCAGAACCAACCCCAGCAGCCTCTGGCTGTTGTGTGGCTTTTCTAGGCAAATTACGTCCAGTAGTTTGCCATTGCTCCTGGACAGTCAGACTCCTGATACCACTGTCGAAACCAATGCAAGGTGCATGGCCCGCAGCTGGGATCGAGCCCGGCACCCCGGCATTACGAAGCATTCGCATCGACTTAGCCACAGAGCAGCCCCCCCCCCCCCCCCCCCCCCCACTCTCACCACACACAATCACACACAAGACCGGCAAATACAGAGTCAGTAGGAACTCCAAGTTACTTACATAAAACGTCCGCGTCTGTGTTTCTAATACCGCGGTGCCGGTGTTCAATCCCAGCTGCTGGTGGTTTGGCAGCAGACCGCCTTGCACTGTTTAACATTGGGATCGAAATCCGACCGTTTAGAGGGCAATGGCAAACTACTGAAGGTCAAATGAAAAAAACTAGCGTTGATTCTGTAACATTCTTTAAGGACATACAACTGATATTGTTACACTTAAACACACACACATAAGTGATGGAAAAAAGCATCTTGCATTCACATATAACCAGCGAAGCAGTAAAACATGGACCGGTGCTCACCCACCTAGTTTGTCCAGCTGTTGTCACAGGGCCTTTTTGCGATGCAGCTGTGAGAGCCTGCGTGCATCCTTTTCCCGCTGTAATTGAGTCGGTTTATTACGGGATCTCAAATGTGCTAAAATCGAAAATCGACCAGTAAACGCAGCAGGCGAAATTTGGTGCTTCGATTTTTCTTACATACGGCGGCTTAAAACAAAATTAAGCTGGAGTGGTTACAGTGGCAAACTTATGAAGACGGTGTTTTTCGTCTTCACATTCTCCCCTTACCTCTATACTATCTCTTGCTCTTATTATTATTATTTCTTCTTCGTCTTTCTCTTCTTCTCCCCTCCTCCTACTCTCTTAATCCTTTCCTCCCTCTCACGCTTTTATTAAATCTTAACAAGTGTCTTCCTCCTGTTCATCATCATCCTCATCATCATAATGATCTTCATCTTCATCATCATGTTTCATCATCATGTCATTGTTGTCATTGTGCATCAGACAGTTCTCTGGTCTTTCCGTTGCAGTTGTGTCTTCCATCTATTGATTACCCCTCTCCCTCTTTCCCACTGTTTAAAACTGGGATACAACTGAAGACCCAGCCTGGAAATAATTAAGAAAACAGCCGCGTTGCAAAAATCAATGATCAAAAACATTGGAACCCGCAGAGAGAAGGTAGTCGCGTAAACAACAGGGTGACTTCTTTGTGAACCCGGCCTCATCTCCCGGCTCTAAGATTGCATTAGTTTGTGGGCACTGAAGCGGAGACGCCAGGCACACGTTAGTCAGGCCCGTATTAACAGCGCCCACATTAGGTGGCAGATGAAGGCTTTCAGTGAAGCCCGGCAAACGTGAGTAATGAGGGCATTCACTCAGGCACGTGCGGCGGTGTGTTTCAAGGCATGACCTTACCTTTGTATCAGGCAGAGTAATCGTTACGGTGGACGCACCAGCGGAAATAGGCGCAGCCGTCAAGCCACCAAGGTAAAATGGACTCTCTGGGTATAATTACAGGTGTGCAGAGAAGCCTTCAATGAAGTAGAACTCTGAGTCTTCTCTGTAAAACAAAGAAATAGTTTCTGTCTGTCTGTCCTTACACTGTTTTAATCGGAGACTGAACTATTCATCTCTACACGGTCTGTCTGTGGTGGCGCCGAGAGGTAGATAGATAGATAGACAGATTTGGAGATAGATAGTCATGCAGATAGAGTCGATAGATAGTAGCTATTAGATAATAGATAGATAGATGCTAGATAGATAGTAGCATAGAAGATCAGATAGATAGATAGATAGATAGATAGATAGATAGATAGATAGATAGATAGATAGATAGATAGATATAGGAATGTCGTTGCAAGTGTCCCCAGAAATGACAACTGCAAATATTTGGTTTAGATCCAAAGTAACAGGTAACTACACAAACCACATCAAAGCGCACAAAATCGTTCCCAAGGTTTGGGTTCTTTCTCTGTCACAAACAGACCGCGGAGCGATGCGTAGAATAAAGACCAGAATACTGTCCCTTTATGCTTGTGAACTCATGTGTTCGTCAACGGCTCAAATCTGGTTTTGTTAAATATACCTTCACTATGGGAACCAGTTGCTTTCTTGCTTCAGATGACCTTTCTCAGTTGTGATGTAAGAGTGTCTTACAGTCTGTTTCAGAATCTTCTAGTCTGCCTTATTCTATCCTTCCATTCCTTGTTGAACCTTTCCACTTATTTTTCTGTTCAAATTTTCCCGGTTTTTTTTCCCCAGTCTTTTATTTTACAGCCCAGTCGTTTATCATCGTTTTCCATCTCGTAATGCTATGTTCCCAGTTGTGACACTGTCTGCCTCTTGCTCGTCTGCCACCAACATTTCCCTCACGCACGTTTTTTGCAAGTAAAACGTCTGTATGTTTTTTTAAATGTTGTCAAAAAATGTTCACTTGTTTATTGTCCCTTCAGCGATTTGGATTTATTCATAGTCTCTGTCGAATCCATGTATCTGATTCCTGTATTTGAACCCATGTAACTAATTCCTGTATTTGAACCCATGTATCTGATTCCTGTATTTGAACCCATGTAACTGATTCCTGTATTTGAACCCATGTATCTGATTCCTGTATTTGAACCCATGTAACTAATTCCTGTATTTGAACCCATATATCTGATTCCTGTATTTGAACCCATGTATCTGATTCCTGTATTTGAACCCATATGTATGATTCTTGTATTTGAACCTATGTATCTGATTGCTGTATTTGAACCTATGTATCTGATTTCCGTATTTGAACCCATGTATTCGATTCCTGTATTTGAAACCTTTGTTTTTTTTTTTTAAATTCCTGTTTCGGATATCTGTATTTGTATCTATCTCGTGTCTTTTCCTGTTTAATTTAATGCTAATGGTCGGTTTCCGGGATTGTGTACGCTCATTAGTTTGCTGCATGGTGATATTGCTGAGTTCCATCAAGTTAACTCCATCTATCCACGTTCTTCTTGGCCTTCCTCTACCTCTTGATGTTTCCATTTTCAGGTTGTATGATCCGGCAACCGGTGACGCTGGATTCATTCTGATCACCAAACCAGTTCAGTCTTTGTTTTTCGATAAATCTAATTAGAGGTGTTGTCCCCAAAAATTCCAATAACAGCTTCGTTTCGTGTTTAGTCTATAATATATCTGTATTTGACTGCTAGTCTCATCAGAACCTCTGAATTTGACTGTTTTTGTTTCAATTGGGCCAGAAAGCCATGGCAAGCTACTGGACGTAAATTTGCTTAGAGAAACCACACAAGAGCCAGGGGCTGCTGGGGTTGGTTCTGCAACGTCCTGCAAAGGATACGCAACTAACCTGATCATACACAGTTTACTAATTTACCCCCACCCCCTTTTTTTTCCCTATTTAGTGGAGGGGAGCCAGACAGTCGTCACTGAAACGACATGCTTGTAACACCAGTCTTGTGAACATCCTAATTTCAGCTGAGAAAAGATACAGAAAGAGGAGTGGCGTTGAAGAAAGGGGGAAAAACAGGAATATGTGAAGAAAGATAGGTGGTGGTGAAGGAAGGGGGAAAACAGGAATATGTGAAGAAAGATAGGTGGTGAAGGAAGGGGGAAAACAGGAATATGTGAAGAAAGAGAGGTGGTGGTGAAGGAAGGGGGAAAACAGGAATATGTGAAGAAAGAGAGGTAATGAAGGAAGGGATAAAGAAAACGAGGTGGCGCTGAAGGAAAGGGGAAGACGGAAAGGGATGAAGAAAAGGAAGTTGCGCCGAAGGAATGGGGGTACAAGAAGTGAAGAAGAAAATGAGGTGGCGCTGAAGGAAAGGGAAAGACAGAAATGGCTGAAGGAAAAGATGTTGCGCCGAAGGTAGGCGAGAGGGAAAAAGCAAGAAAGAAAAACAAAGAAGGAAAAATCAAGAAGAAACAAAGAAGTAAGATTATTAAGATTTAAAAAAAAAGACATTAAAGGAAGGAAAACAGAGGCGACAACGGAACAAAAGACGCAGGGAAAATTAATGGAGACGAGAAAAACAGAAAGACAATAAGAAGTACTTATGCATAAGAGAAAACAATCAATGTATAACTAACACAGCTGTAACAGAACCAAACCTGTCTCTCCCCCACGAGGTTTTACTCCACACAAAGTCAATGCTCTGAAAATACACACACTATATACAAACACAATATTTCCTCATCTGCTACAAAGGCACCGAGTGTCGGCCTGAAAAAGCACTGTTACATTAAATATCTCATATTTCTGCAATACCACATGCTTGGCTTCACATCGCCTACCTGCACCCACGCGCGGGCCACCTCCAGCTGTCACCCTCATTTGCATATGAGAACTAAGACCCACTTTAAAGTTTAAAAAAAAAAAAAAAAACGAATTGTCTAGAACAAAGATACTACAGAGAGACGTAAAGCGGTGATGATTTAAAAGGGCCCCGGGACGTGAAGAGATGGGGGTAGGGTGGTCTGTTTGCGACCAGGGAAGCACGAGGTCACAAAACAATAACGTGCGCCGAAAGTGGCGGGAAAATAGACCAGAGGGTAAAATATGCAGGAAGATCATTATAAGGAAAAGATTTACAGAAATGATAAGACTTGCTGTATTGGAGCGGCAGGGAGATGGTGTTAGGTAAGTTCGGGTTAAAGTGGTGAATACGTCATGGGAATATTAAAGCAGTAAAACAGAGACCTTGGAGAATCCAATTAGATTTGTGAAATTTGGACGTTGTCATCTAAAACATTTGAAACGAGATTATGGATGGGGAGGCAATTAGTGAAAGTTGAAGAGTTAAACACAGATAGCGGTAATGAGTTAATAGGGTCTTTAAGTCACGTGATTTGGCGAGGGTTGATGTGAATGGGGAGGGAAGGGGGATTTAGGTAGCAAGAGAGACGGAGAGAGAGAGGAGGGAAGAGAAAAATGGAAAGATAAAAAAGGAAAAGAGAGGAGAGAGAAGAGAAGAGACGACAGAGAGAGAGAGAGAGAGAGAGAGTGAATAGTCCACTATAGAACAAGTCGTCTCCACAATCATCAATCAATTATTCCACTAATCAATCAGGTGGCGTCTCTAGAATCATCAGTCAATTATTTCACTAATTAATTATTGCCGTCCACACAATCACCAGTCAATTATTTAATTAATCAATAAGGTGGCTCCCCAACATAACGGTTTTCTATATCGGATCTCAAACACTCTCTGCCTCTTGTAGTTGATCCTGACAGTCTACTGTACACCAATCGCTAGATGTTGTCTATCGATGTCTCCCTCTAAGCCTCTCTTTCTCTCTATCGTTCCCGCTCTCAGGACACACTCCAGTTATGCTGTCACATGACGAAAATTGTGGCACAGAAACGATGTAAACAAAAGGAATTCATTGTAAACTTGAAGTTACCATGGTAAGTTTCGTGACTATCGTAAACTTCCGGCCATTAGACGAAGAAAGTATTGAGTGAGACCGTCTTGTATTTCAGTAGATTGAGTTCAGCTTGTGTATTTAATTATACGTCGATAAACTCTATAGTAACGCACCTGACGAGGTAGAACGAAACAAGTCTGGCAATAAATTGTGCATTGTATGGTTTCTGTCGGCATTATTCAAATTCACTACTGGAAAACATTGTTTTGAACACTAAAAACTATTTGTAGAAACCATGTGTCTCCCACAAGATACACACACTGGCGGTAACGCAGACTGAAGTAAGAGGGCTCCGTCTCTCCACGGACACACAGACCCAAGTCTGATGGAGTGTCCCGACAATTCCCGAGCTTTGTTGGACCTGTCTTTGGTTAGAACAGGTTGAGCACCTCTTGTCTGGACATGCAGGAGTTGATTCCCCGACAGAAGTAGCTGATAGATGGTGGCTGGTCGAGTCTTGTAGCTCTCTGCTACCTTGTCATTAGCAGTGACAGGACGTGGTCTTGTTCTCACAGACATGTTTTTTGTCCTGCTAGTCAGCTCAAACGGGTAGTAGTGTGTCAATACGTGTGTGTGTGTGCGTATGCATGTGTCGTGTGTGTATGTACGTGTGTGTATGTGTCTGTGGATGTGCATGAGTGTGATATTTCATGTTATGTTATCACAATCGATGTCAATGCAAACTGGGAATTCCCATGCATGCTCAGTCCACCGGTGCAGTAGCCACTCCATGGCATCTCTGCTAATTGTTCCCACCAAGAGTTGGTTAGAATGTCTCCTATCTCGGTCTTGAAGGTGGTATAGAAGTGCTTTGCCGTGCTTTAATCCCAGGTAACGCAATCGTGTTAGTGTCAGAGATTCATCTTTATCTATAAACCCAGTGCGTACAGGGTTGATATCGACCCGATCAACCTCACTTCCCGTGTGTGTGTGTGTGTGTGTGTGTGTGTGTGTGTGTGTGTGTGGGTGGGTGCAATTCTTGCCAGTTGTTTTGCTCGCCTAATGTGTGTGTGTGTGTGTGTGTGTGGGGGGGGGGTGTTGGTGTGTCTATATCTGTGTGTGCGTGTTCGCGCACATAGATATGACATTCATTAATCTGTTGTCTTTTCCTTCTACCTTTCAGCTCCCAGTGGAGCAGAGACCTTCATGCGTGTGACACCACGCCCTGTGTAGATTTATTCTCGAACTGGTAGACTGTTGTCGTCTTCCAAGGGATGCCACTGTGCGGCAGCGTGTTTACTGGAATAGGCCGCCACAGAACACAACGTTGCTGGGGAAGTTGCAAGCCTCTGGTGTTACAGGTTGATTTGTACAATGTTGTTCTTTGTAGCATTCACCGACTGAAAGCTCTGGTTGTTCGTCCACTTCTGGATTGTAATCTTTTTCAAGAATTTCAGGTTAACGTGCACATCTGTTTTACAAATCTGGTACATTTGTACGCAGACTGTTGGTTACTTGCCTCTCAAGAAGAGTTAAAATTACAACTGAAGTGAGCAGATTATTGAAAAGCTGAGGATGTGAAATGGGGTCAAGTGATAACTCAAGGCTCAAGCCACCAACCCAGAGCGAGTCAAGTGTGTCTACAGTTAATCCTAAACAACAATACCACGGTTCGCAACGCCCCAGTGATTTCTGCATTGGCGCGCAAACTGCTTCCTAAGCCAGACAATGACTGGGGCGTTCCGTGTTTGTGTCGCGCCTTTGATAACCGCTGTGACCACGTGTTGTAACAGCGCCCTGCAGGGGATGACGATGGTGGTACGGTCATGGAGCGGAAGAAGATACAAACTTGTCATGGCGGCATGCCTTGTGGTGTTGTGTGTAACGACTGTCGAACCTGTACTCCTTGTGGTGTTGTGTCTAACGACTGTCGAACCTGTACTCCTTGTGGTGTTTTGTCTAACGACTGTCGAACCTGTACTCCTTGTGGTGTTGTGTCTAACGACTGTCGAACCTGTACTCCTTGTGGTGTTTTGTCTAACGACTGTCGAACCTGCACGCCTTGTGGTGTTGTGTCTAACGACTGTCGAACCTGCAGTGTTTTGTCCTTTGCAGTGGTGCATATCTTGCCACAATGTCACTGTGCCGGTTGTTGAGATAGTTTATTCGAGCCTGTTTCCTTGGCGGGCGTTGATCTTGTTGATACATCTGCTCGGTGACTTTGCTCGTGCTGTGCAACTCGTTCTAAAACTGCAAACAAGTGGTGCAGTTAATAGTTAAGACAACACTGCCAGCTGGCTGTGAATCCTAGCTGCTACCCAAAACGACATGAGAAATATGCGTAATTAGATTAACTGACACTTATAACAGTGTAAAGTAGAAACAGAAAAGTAGGCGGGAGCAGAGAGTAAAACAGTCTCTAGCCTCGAGGCTGTCACTGTCATTACTGTCTATATGTAAACATGTTTGGGGCGGTGTAGACAGGGGTGGTCGTAAGCCTGGCATGGCTAGTGCTGTCACTAGGGACGGGTGGTCGTAAGCCTGGCATGGCTAGTGCTGTCACCATGGACGAGTGGTCGTAAGCCTGGCATGGCTAGTACTGTCACCAGGGACGGGTGGTCGTAAGCCTGGCATGGCTAGTACTGTCACCAGGGACGGGTGGTCGTAAGCCTGGCATGGCTAGTACTGTCACCAGGGACGAGTGGTCGTAAGCCTGTCATTGCTAGTGCTGTCGCCAGGGACTTTGCAGGTTAGGATGTTCAATTTTGCCCTCGACAGAAAAACTTCATTACCTTACCGTGGGTCGAACTCGGGTCTACCGCACGAGAGCCCGACGTTGTAATCGCTCCGCCAGTCACCTCTGAGAAGGCAACACTACTGATTACCTACACGCCCCAACTATTCTGATATATATCTCGTTTGATCAACCTTCAAGATGTCAGTAAGAAAGAAGAAGAAGAAGAAGAAGAAGAAGAAGAAGAAGAGAAGAAGAAGAAGAAGAAAGAAGAAGAAGATGGCCCGATTCATACAATCTGTCTGTACGTAATTAAATATAAACCTAACAAATCTACATAGAATACATGTCTAACTCGTTCCCGTTTCTCTACATTTGCCTCCACGTTACTTTGTCTCTGTATCACTAGTTCACCACCACTGCACACCCCTCCCCCTGTCTCTCCTTACTAGCTTCCAGCCATGTGTGAATTTAGCAACCCTCACAATTCTAAACGTAATAAATGAATGTCACAGTTACATATGCAAGTTTCGACTTCAGATCTCCGTCATCAAGTTTGAAATCAACAAAACCGGAAACATCTGCAATAAACGAGGTCTGGTTTCCGCTCGATACAAAACCCGGCAATGGCGTCCCGTGACCTTGTAGATGGAGGCGACAGGGGACGCTTCTGTTCTAGCTGAATCTTAATAAACTTGAAGAACAGCGAACCCTCAGTTCTTTACTATCCAATAAATATGAATGAATGCCAACACTTCAGAATTCATTGCTAGAGAACAGTCGAGTTCTCTCATGTACTCTTTTCCCTGTGCGGTGGTTTAAATACAAGTATATGGATCAACGAGGTGTCGAGATGGTTCAGTGTCTTAACGTTTACCTGCTGACCCTAAAGTTGTGAGTTCCATCCCGCACTGTGCGGGTTTTATTTTAAATGCATGACCTCGTATGCCATGTTTACCAAGCCTGAAATGGGAACGGGGGAAAATCCTGGAAAGTAAAGGTTGTTGATACTGCCGGCTGATTCAACAAAATGTTATCTAAACATTTCAAGACGTCACACGGGTACATCCGTGAAATACAACTTCTGTAATTACAGTTGATAATCCCGACATGCTCGGTGCAGAATCGCTTGAGATGTCTCTAGCAGTTAGTATCGATGGATCTTTTCTCATGTGGAATTCAGGTGTGTTGGAAACAAACAAGCTGATAGACTGGTTGGTGCCCCCTCCCCCCCCCCCGGCAGCCGGTGACTGTCGTTTGTGAGCAAGTGAACGACATGGAAGCGATCATTGCTGTTTGGGTAGAATGATGCAACGATAGGTAACTAGGGGATCTGACCGACACTCAACACCCAGGGGGAAGGCAAGACGGACAGAAAATCAAACTGCAGCTGGCTCAACCGTCATTGGCACTTTTGGCTGAAGATGGGTGGGGGGGGGGGAGTTGGGTACTTTTATTATAGCTCACTCTAAGCATGGGTAGATGAGGAATCCCAGGAAAGGTTAAATAATAGAGGGGTGTTGCTATTTCAAACTAACCCTAACCCCATTTCTAACACACATTCAATTTTAGACTTTCCAGGGTTCCTCGTGTTTAGGGTGAGCAAAAATAAAAGTACCTATGTGTGAACAGAGAGCACATGGAAAAATTTCGAACGCTGTGTTGTCAGTTCCTAACTCACGTGAACTCAACTCCCGGAGAGGTCTTTGAAATAACTGCCCAAATCTGGGAGATGATAATGATGCCAGGAAATGATCTATTGTTTGGTTCATCTCAGTAGAATAAAACCACCACTGGTCGCGAATTCATACAATCACAAATGAAGGAGTTACCAAATTTCTGAAGAAGTCCCTACATTTGAAAACCCGTTTGAGACAGACAGTAACACACCACCAGTTCCATACTGTTTGAAACCCACATCAAAGAGCACTCGAACAAAACACGCACACACACATACACACACTCACATACACTCTCACACAGACACACGCACACACAGACACTGCTGTTGTCTTATTTTTTGACATTTTTAATGCCATGCTGTTGCTAAGTCTGAGGTAAGTTCTGCATTCATTCGTGATGATTAGTCCGGGTTGAGTCTCACTTCTAGTAATTTACACTGGTCTCTGGAAAGTAAGATCAGACGCCCGTGTGTACTGTTGCGCACGTCAAAAATACCTTGATTTCCATTATTATTGGGGTCCATTATTATTATCATTATTATTATTATGAAGTGCACCGTTTTTATTTGAATGTGTTGGCGTCCATATGAATGTACTTTTATTATGCAACACCACAGTGGCGATCAGAGGCGTGCGGAGGATTACAGACAGGAAGACAATACTTTCTTCACACCGAGCCGGAGACAATGCAACAACAGATATCGATTAGGTAAAGACAGACAAACTACATAGCAGCCGCATCAGTAAATGTGGATAGATAGCTAGATAGATAGCTAGATAGATAGATAGATAGATAGATAGATAGATAGATAGATAGATAGATAGATAGATGGATGGATGGATGGATGGATGGATGGATGGATGGATGGATGGATGGATGGATGGATGGATGGATGGATGGATGGATGGATGGATGGATGGATGGATGGATGGATGGATGGATGGATGGATGGATGGATGGATGGATGGATGGATAGATAGATAGATAGATAGATAGATAGATAGATAGATAGATAGATAGATAGATAGATAGATGAATAGACAGACAGACAGACCGGTCGGTCGGTCGGTCGGTCGGTCGATTGATCGATCGATAGATCGATAGACAGACAGACAGACAGACAGACAGACAGACAGACAGACAGACAGACAGACAGACAGACAGACAGACAGACAGATAGATAGATAGATAGATAGATAGATAGATAGATAGATAGATAGATAGATATGATAGATAGATAGATAGATAGATAGATAGATAGATAGATAGATAGATAGATAGATAGATAGATAGATAGATAGATAGATAGATAGATAGATAGATAGATAGATAGATAGATAGATAGATAGATAGATAGATAGATAGATAGATAGATAGATAGATAGATAGATAGATAGATAGATAGATAGATAGATAGATAGATAGATAGATAACAAGCAACCCAACATACACACATTATTTGCACTATAAGCATCTTCTTCTTCTTTTTTGGTTTTTTTAAATACAAATCAATAACTGACAACTATATTACGCACTGGTTGTAAGCAAATCCCAGATAATCCTGGTGAACATCCACAATTCAGATCACAGTCGTCAACACCTGTGGGCAAACGCCCCGATAATCACACATAACACGGATCTTCGTCGGTGACTTTTCCGATAACTAACTGAATACTGGCGGCAGTATGGGGCAAACGATCTAAGCCCAACAGCACAGATCTTAGCTTGTTGAATCAGTTGTGTTTTGTTGTTGTTGGTACTCGTGTTTGTTCAAGATTCTGGAGTGTTACCCGGGGGGAAGATGGAGGAGCCACGGGATCAGAGCGCTACAGATCGTTACACTGACAGCCCTGTAATCTGGGTTCTAAAGACGGGACAGAAGCAGGAAGTGATTGCGTGAAGACGGAACCCTGTGGTTGCCTGTCTGAGATGTTACACCCTCTTGTAGTGAACCTGTGGTTGTTTTAAACAAAAATTTGTGGGATGTGGTTCTTTTACTGTTTATTACCCTGTCACGATGAAATCTGGGTGTTATATTTAAAACAGATGTTTTTCTCTCTATGACTGGCGACCTGGTTGGTAATTCTAAATCTGCCCCCCCCCCCCAATGGTTGTCTATCCTTATTTTAGATCCTCAACCAGTTCAGCGCAACTTTTCCATTTTTTGCCACCTACTGTTACCCCCCCCCCCCTTTTCCTCTCATGCTCTCCCTAAATGAGTCACTTCTATCATCTCCTCACCAATAATTGCCCATTTGTGCCTTTCTGTGGCCGTGTCTTTTCAATAATGTATGTGAGGCCAAAAGGGTAGAACGTAAGACGGGCCTGTGTGCCCAATATTTAGCCCTTTCAAAATAAAGTTTGCTCGTTCGTTCTTTTTTTTTTTCTTGCGGGTGCCAGTATAAGCACATTCTAGTTCAGTATTAACATATTTAAATCATCCAGCCTTGTCCTATCCACAGCCAGTATCTCTCCCCCGCCCCCCCCTCCCCCTACTATTTTCTCAACTGGCCGAAGTCTGCTTACCTTCCTAGTTTTATGAATAGTGATTCTACTATACTGTGTTAGTTGCTCTGTTCTGTGCATACAACCAGTACATACATGTTTGTAGTCCACTTGTAGCTGTGTGGGTTCCGGGGACCCATTGTGGGGCAGACAAGAAAAGATCTACTGTCTTCCTAACAGGCATGTCGTAAGAGTCGACTAACTGGGAGCTTCCTTCGATGTCGAAGTACATTTGCCGACAAGCTAGGAACCAACAATCTGTATACAGATCTATAAAACTGATGTGCACGCAACAATTCGGTCTTTCTCCACGTTTCACTTCTAAACTGCAGTGCCGTTTTACATCACATTTAAATGTTCTTAGTACGGTGCTTCTTCTAATTTTCTCTGACGTTCTCAGATTTTTAAATATACTATTACATCCCATGTTTTTCTTTTTTTTCCTCTCTTAGGGTTCTGTTCTTCTTTCTTTGTCTAAATAGCTACACAAACAGGTGTATAACTCCATCCATTAAAGGAGGATTCGTTTTTCTTTACGTAAACTAGATGTCAATGATCGTTTTTCACCTCAGGTCTACGTGTCAAAAACTCAAATATTTAACACACAAAAAGTCAATCGATTGGGGGAGACGGGGAGAAAAAGGGGGGGGGGGGGAATTGGACAACCTAATGCCGACGGCCCTGACTTTCAAAATCTCTGTCCCAACAATTTTAAGAACGTTCTACTTTGGAACCAATATCATTTATAAAATCCACAGCCATGAGACATCGAACCCAAGACATGAGAGAGCCTCTAGCCCCCGCCCTACCGCGATTCCGGTCACTGGTCCTTAAAAACAAAGATATCTGCTGATGGCACTAAGCTCCGCAATTTGAGATCCGCCGATCTCCCTAAGCGGAGCTGCTTGACTTGCAGATTAGTCCTACAGAACAGAAACATTATCAACAAAGCAGAGATGATTTGTGGGCAGCTTCCAGAGCCGACACATTCACTCTCGTGTCGCTTGTGAACCAAATATTTTTAGCTCCACGATGTTTTCTCTATCCACCAGTCTATTACCAGAACTTGTGCATCTATTACCTTGTCACGTTCTCTTCCTTTGAAACCAGGTTAAACAGTGTTTTATTGTAAGCTTTTATTAGGTTCGCTTTTGTTTCTCTGCCTGGCAGATTTTTTGCGTTCGATCTCTCCACCTCCCCCCCCCCCCCCCCCCCAACGTACTTGCATACGTTGCTTTGTTGTAGAGAATGTGGGCATATGTTACATGTAGTCATGTCCCTACAATCAGATCATCATTGCAGACGCTCTCTGTCACAAATAAATGATGTCGACGGGGGTGGAAGGTACGTAGAAAAAAAAGAGTGGGGGGGGGGTAGGGGGTGGGAGGGGGGGGGCGCAAACGATTATATTTTTTACGAAACCAGATTCCCTCAATGCTTAAGCCCTGTTTAAGTACTCAACAATATAATTATTATGTGCTAAATGGCAAATAAATATATCAATATATTTGAAATTATATCACATGTATGAACGAATATTTATAAACGAAACACCTTTAAGGGGTTATGAGGCCAATTAACCCCCTTGCATAGTAGTAACAATTGAGCACCAAGGCTCGTCTTACATTCTGCCCTTACAGCCGTACACTTTACATACATTGTTTAACTCATAGATCTTTTAGCAGGTGATAATCAACAGTGTCGAGAACAGATAAATGTTGTTGACAAACCCTGGTATGTGCTTGGATGACACGCCCATGTCTAAATGTTATTGACAAACCCTGGTATGTGCTTGGATGATACACCCATGTCTAAATGTTATTGACAAACCCTGGTATGTGCTTGGATGATACACCCATGTCTAAATGTTATTGACAAACCCTGGTATGTGCTTGATGATACGCCCATGTCTAAATGTTGTTGACACACCCTGGTATGTGCTTGGATGATACGCCCATGTCTAAATATTATTGACAAACCCTGGTATGTGCTTGGATGATACGCCCATGTCTAAATATTGTTAACAAATCCTGGTATGTGCTCGGATGATACGCCCATGTCTAAATGTTATTGACAAACCCTGGTATGTGCTCGGATGATACGCCCATGTCTAAATGTTATTGACAAACCCTGGTATGTGCTTGGATCATACGCCCATGTCCAAATGTTATTGACAAATCCTGGTATGTGCTCGGATGATACGCCCATGTCTAAATGTTATTGACAAACCCTGGTATGTGCTTGGATGATACGCCCATGTCTAAATGTTATTGACAAATCCTGGTATGTGCTCGGATGATACGCCCATGTCTAAATGTTATTGACAAACCCTGGTATGTGCTCGGATGATACGCCCATGTCTAAATGTTATTGACAAACCCTGGTATGTGTTTGGATCATACGCCCATGTCTAAATGTTATTGACAAACCCTGGTATGTGCTCGGATGATACGCCCATGTCTAAATGTTATTCACACACCCTGGTATGTGCTTGGATGATACGCCCATGTCTAAATGATAACGGGCAGAAAGAGGCAGGGAATTGTGGAGGCTCACTTGAAGGCATAAAGAGAGACAGGAGAAGAGGCGGACTTAATGACATATATCATATTTATGACAGGAAGATGGACTGACAGAGACTGGAAGGTAAGTTAGAGAAACCCTGGTCACACTTTCTCTCCTTCTCTCTCTACCTCTGTCCACAACAGAACATCCACAACAGAACATCCACAACAGAACATCCACAACAGAACATCTTCGACATTGTAGTCATCTCTTTTTGACCTTGTGAAAGTGACTGGCTACATATAATATTCTACATGTTATAAAAAGCAGATTTTGCTTCGTTTATCGTTTTTTTCAAACACACGCAACACATACTCACTGTCTGCTCTGCAGGCTGCGGTCTTTTCTGGAAAGTGGCTCCTGCAAAAAAGAAAAAGAGCTCAATACTTTGATACAGGACGTTATCACAATGTGGTCAGGACGTTATCACAATGTGATGCAAGGCTGTCGAATCAAAGACAGACTACACGTCACAGCTCAACAATTACCACATGCTAAGACAGCAATTAAATACAAATTCAGCCATCAGCACACATTACAACAACAGCCATTAGCACACATTACAACAACAGCCATTGGCAGACATTACAACAACAGCCATTAGCACACATTACAACAGCCATTAGCACACATTACAACAACAGCCATTAGCACACATTACAACTACAGCTGTAAGCACACATTACAACAACAGCCATTAGCATACATTACAACAACAGCCATTAGCAGACATTACAACAACAGCCATTAGCACACATTACAACAACAGCCATTAGCACACATTACAACAACAGCCATTGGCAGACATTACAACCACAGCCATTAGCACACATTACACAGCCATTAGCACACATTACAACAACAGCTGTTAGCACACATTACAACAACAGCCATTAGCACACATTACAACAACAGCCGTTAGCACACATTACAACAACAGCCATTAGCACACATTACAACAACAGCCGTTAGCACACATTACAACAACAGCCGTTAGCACACATTACAACAACAGCCATTAGCACACATTACAACAACAGCCGTTAGCACACATTACAACAACAGCCATTAGCACACATTACAACAACAGCCATTAGCACACATTACAACAACAGCCATTAGCACACATTACAACAACAGCCGTTAGCACACATTACAACAACAGCCATTAGCACACATTACAACAACAGCCATTAGCACACATTACAACAACAGCCATTAGCACACATTACAACAACAGCCATTAGCACACATTACAACAACAGCCGTTAGCACACATTACAACAACAGCCATTAGCACACATTACAACAACAGCCATTAGCACACATTACAACAACAGCCATTAGCACACATTACAACAACAGCCATTAGCACACATTACAACAACAGCCATTGGCAGACATTACAACAACAGCCATTAGCACACATTACAACAACAGCCATTGGCAGACATTACAACAACAGCCATTGGCAGACATTACAACAACAGCCATTGGCAGACATTACAACAACAGCCATTAGCACACATTACAACAACAGCCGTTAGCACACATTACAACAACAGCCGTTAGCACACATTACAACAACAGCCGTTAGCACACATTACAACAACAGCCATTAGCACACATTACAACAACAGCCGTTAGCACACATTACAACAACAGCCATTAGCACACATTACAACAACAGCCATTAGCAGACATTACAACAACAGCCATTAGCACACATTACAACTACAGCTGTAAGCACACATTACAACAACAGCCATTAGCATACATTACAACAACAGCCATTAGCAGACATTACAACAACAGCCATTAGCACACATTACAACAACAGCCATTAGCACACATTACAACAACAGCCATTGGCAGACATTACAACAACAGCCATTAGCACACATTACACAGCCATTAGCACACATTACAACAACAGCTGTTAGCACACATTACAACAACAGCCATTAGCACACATTACAACAACAGCCGTTAGCACACATTACAACAACAGCCATTAGCACACATTACAACAACAGCCGTTAGCACACATTACAACAACAGCCGTTAGCACACATTACAACAACAGCCATTAGCACACATTACAACAACAGCCGTTAGCACACATTACAACAACAGCCATTAGCACACATTACAACAACAGCTGTTAGCACACATTACAACAACAGCCATTAGCACACATTACAACAACAGCTGTTAGCACACATTACAACAACAGCCATTAGCACACATTACAACAACAGCTGTTAGCACACATTACAACAACAGCCATTAGCACACATTACAACAACAGCCATTAGCACACATTACAACAACAGCCATTGGCAGACATTACAACAACAGCTGTTAGCACACATTACAACAACAGCCATTAGCACACATTACAACAACAGCTGTTAGCACACATTACAACAACAGCCATTGGCAGACATTACAACAACAGCTGTTAGCACACATTACAACAACAGCCATTAGCACACATTACAACAACAGCTGTTAGCACACATTACAACAACAGCTGTTAGCACACATTACAACAACAGCCATTAGCACACATTACAACAACAGCTGTTAGCACACATTACAACAACAGCCATTAGCGCACATTACAACAACAGCCATTAGCACACATTACAACAACAGCCATTGGCAGACATTACAACAACAGCCATTAGCACACATCACAACAACAGCCATTGGCAGACATTACAACAACAGCTGTTAGCACACATTACAACAACAGCCATTAGCACACATTACAACAACAGCTGTTAGCACACATTACAACAACAGCCATTAGCACACATTACAACAACAGCCATTAGCACACATTACAACAACAGCTGTTAGCACACATTACAACAACAGCTGTTAGCACACATTACAACAACAGCCATTAGCACACATTACAACAACAGCCATTAGCACACATCACAACTACAGCCATTAGCACACATTACAACAACAGTCATTAGCACACATTACAACAACAGCCATTAGCACACATTACAATAACAGCCATTAGCACACATTACAACAACAGCCATTAGCACACATTACAACAACAGCCATTAGCACACATTACAACAACAGCCATTAGCACACATTACAACAACAGCCATTAGCACACATTACAACAACAGCCATTAGCACACATTACAACAACAGCCATTAGCACACATTACAACAACAGCCATTAGCACACATTACAACTACAGCTGTTAGCACACATTACAACAACAGCCATTAGCACACATTACAACAACAGCCATTGGCACACATTACAACAACAGCCATTAGCACACATTACAACAACAGCCGTTAGCACACATTACAACAACAGCCATTATCATACATTACAACAACAGCCATTAACAGACATTACAACAACAGCCATTAGCACACATTACAACAACAGCCGTTAGCACACATTACAACTACAGCCATTAGCACACATTACAACAACAGTCATTAGCACACATTACAACAACAGCCATTAGCACACATTACAACAACAGCCATTAGCACACATTACAACAACAGCCATTAGCACACATTACAACAACAGCCATTAGCACACATTACAACAACAGCCATTAGCACACATTACAACAACAGCCATTAGCACACATTACAACAACAGCCATTAGCACACATTACAACTACAGCTGTTAGCACACATTACAACAACAGCCATTAGCACACATTACAACAACAGCCATTGGCACACATTACAACAACAGCCATTAGCACACATTACAACTACAGCTGTTAGCACACATTACAACAACAGCCATTAGCAGACATTACAACAACAGCCATTAGCACACATTACAACAACAGCCATTAGCACACATTACAACAACAGCCATTAGCACACATTACAACAACAGCCATTGGCACACATTACAACTACAGCTGTTAGCACACATTACAACAACAGCCATTAGCACACATTACAACAACAGCCATTAGCACACATTACAACAACAGCCATTAGCACACATTACAACTACAGCTGTTAGCACACATTACAACAACAGCCATTAGCACACATTACAACAACAGCCATTAGCACACATTACAACAACAGCCATTAGCACACATTACAACTACAGCTGTTAGCACACATTACAACAACAGCTGTTAGCACACATTACAACAACAGCTGTTAGCACACATTACAACAACAGCCGTTAGCACACATTACAACAACAGCCATTAGCACACATTACAACAACAGCCATTAGCACACATTACAACAACAGCCATTAGCACACATTACAACTACAGCTGTTAGCACACATTACAACAACAGCCATTAGCACACATTACAACAACAGCCATTGGCACACATTACAACAACAGCCATTAGCACACATTACAACTACAGCTGTTAGCACACATTACAACAACAGCCATTAGCAGACATTACAACAACAGCCATTAGCACACATTACAACAACAGCCATTAGCACACATTACAACAACAGCCATTAGCACACATTACAACAACAGCCATTGGCACACATTACAACTACAGCTGTTAGCACACATTACAACAACAGCCATTAGCACACATTACAACAACAGCCATTGGCACACATTACAACTACAGCTGTTAGCACACATTACAACTACAGCTGTTAGCCCACATTACAACTACAGCTGTTAGCACACATTACAACAACAGCCATTGGCACACATTACAACTACAGCTGTTAGCACACATTACAACAACAGCCATTAGCACACATTACAACAACAGCCATTAGCACACATTACAACAACAGCCATTAGCACACATTACAACAACAGCCATTAGCACACATTACAACAACAGCCATTAGCACACATTACAACAACAGCCATTAGCACACATTACAACTACAGCTGTTAGCACACATTACAACAACAGCCATTAGCACACATTACAACAACAGCCATTAGCACACATTACAACAACAGCCATTAGCACACATTACAACTACAGCTGTTAGCACACATTACAACAACAGCTGTTAGCACACATTACAACAGCCATTAGCACACATTACAACAACAGCTGTTAGCACACATTACAACAACAGCTGTTAGCACACATTACAACAGCCATTAGCACACATTACAACAACAGCTGTTAGCACACATTACAACAACAGCCATTAACATTCAGCCGATCGTCCAGCCAAAAACAGAAACCGTACATGAAGTCACTCAAAGCGGGAGTAGAAAGTAACGGCTGACATTCAGAAAACAAACAGTCAAAAAAAGCCGCACCCCTTGTAGGCGAGAGAGCACGCGACATCTTGGACAAGAAGAACGGAGACAAACGAATGACATGAAGCTTTCGGAAACAAAACCCTACAGTAGATCGTTCTGTCGCAGCTCTGGCAAAATACTGATTTGATATTTGTCTTTGAAGCGTTCATCAGAAAGCTCATCAGCTTTGATTCCACTCCGTTCGTATGTCCTGGGTTTTCAACTGAAGGAGATGACTCTATTGTTCTTATTCTTCTGATTGTTGCGTGTGCCGCCTTTGCTTTTAGTGAATGACCTATATATACTTGTAGACGATTTTTACTAGACTAACTTAACTGCTCAGATTAGCCTGCAGGAACTCTGATCAGCAGGCTACATTCCTTGAAACTAGCGGATAGTTGCAAATAATAAACAGTACATCGATCTGTCACTGTCAGACGATTTTACAGTCAGACAGCATACCCGCAAGAGAATCTCACAATCTAGTGAGAAGATTCACCATCATCTTGTGCCAGTATAGATGCACGGGACTGGCAGTTTAATCTTCCATTGCATTCTATGTGAGATGTCTGCAA
This sequence comes from Candidula unifasciata, assembly GCA_905116865.2. Taxonomy (NCBI): domain Eukaryota; kingdom Metazoa; phylum Mollusca; class Gastropoda; order Stylommatophora; family Geomitridae; genus Candidula; species Candidula unifasciata. The sequence continues at coordinate 117,314 of CAJHNH020001036.1, forward strand.
CATTTACAAGATGAAATGAGAACCAACGTGTGAAAGATACCCGATGTCGAGAGACTGTCGCCGGGAATACGTTGTGAAAATATATCGTGATGAAGGATGCGAACGGAACCGTTGGTTCTACTGGCTGCCTCTCATTCTTTGATCCACACAAGATAGGTCACTTGTTGTGGCTCTACAGTGTCAACATGAAGATGTTTTATGCGGCTGAATGGGATATCTGGTATGTGTGTCTATTGGATTGCCATCCGATTAGTGTTTGTTTGAGTTACTGGGTGTGGAACCTTTAGGAAGCTGGCCGGTGGAAGAAGAAGAAGAAGAAGAAGAAGAAGAAAAAGAAGAAGAAGAAGGAGGAGGAGAAGACAAAGAAAAAGATGAAGAAGAAGAAGAACAACAACAACAATAACAACATCACCAACAACAACAACAACCAAATATCGGCGCAAATTTCGGCCACACTTGCAGTTATGTTCTCTGAAGGACGCAGAAGACGAAGAGAACAACAATAACAACAAAAATCAACAACAACAACCACAACAACAAGACGATGAAAAAAGAAACAAGAACACATACTTTCATGTTACAAATAATAGAGACAAATTGTTTTGACTCTCTAAACAGCAATATATTCAAGGAATACATCTATCTGCTACCGTTCCTCATGAATATTTATGCCAGTCTTGTTTCGTAAATCCGGTACCCACATCTCGCTGGTCAACCCCTGCCCCTTTTTTTCCAAATCCCCACATTTCGTGACTTTTCTTCCAAAGCCACTGCGACCTTTCATCAGGCCGGCATATTTTACATTACATTTATAATTTTTCGAAACGGGGAGAGAGAGAGATTGAGTGAGTGAGACAGAGAGAGAGAGAGAGAGAGAGAGAGATTGAATGAGTGAGACAGAGAGAGAGACTGAGTGAGTGAGACAAACAGAGAGAGAGGGAGAGTGGGAGAGGGAGTGAGAGTGAGAGAGAGAGAGAGAGAGAGAGAGAGAGAGAGATTGAGTGAGTGAGACAGACAGACAGAGAGAGAGAGAGAGAGAGATTGAGTGAGTGAGACAGACAGAGAGAGAGAAAGAGAGAGTGAGTGAGACAGACAGAGAGAGAGAGTGAGTGAGAGAGTGAGTGAGTGAGTGAGTGAGACAGGGAGAGAGAGAGTGAGTGAGTGAGTGAGTGAGTGAGACAGAGAGTGTGTGTGTGTGAGAGAGAAAGATGGAGAGAGAGAGATTGAGTAAGTGAGTCAGACAGAGAGAGAGTGAGTGAGAGAGAGATTGAGTGAGTGAGTGAGTGAGACAGAGAGAGAGAGTGAGTGAGAGAGAGAGTGAGTGAGTGAGTGAGTGAGTGAGACAGAGAGAGAGTGAGTCAGACAGAGAGATAGAGAGTGAGTGAGTGACACAGAGAGGGAGAGAGAGAGTGTGTGAGAGAGAGAAAGATGGAGAGAGAGAGAAAGAGAGAGTCTAGGAGTGTGACACAATCCTTGTGCAAGGAACTGCCAGGGATAAGGAGTTGCAGTTATTGAAATAAAAGCATATTGATCAGTTTCTGTGACAGCCAGACGGATATCCGCAACTACAGCTTGCAAACAACAAACGTGTTAGGCAGAATGTGAGCAATGGCATTCTCATTACAATGTCCAGGTGCCCAGGGACCATGTCGACAAAATGGCATCTATGTAAGGGCACCCATAGCACACTCGCAGGTTCGTTACATGCAGAAGGTGGAGCTGGGACGTTGGAGATGCTCCAAAAAAGTCGAAGGCACACGAGGAAATAAGTCATACACTAATGGCAAAACCGGCTCATGTGTCGATCAAAGGAGCAACAATAATTGAAAGTCATCTTTTTCAGTTTAGTGTTGGGAAGAAATTAACGGGCATAACTGGGGTTGCCTGGATGTCATTCTATTCTCATCTTTGGCAGACATTCCTTTGTCAGTGTAAATCTGCTGGCAATGTTTGGTCGTGATTGACTGCCGGCTCCTGGCAAGTTGCTGATGTGGAAACCAGGTGGTGTGGAACCAGAGACAATTAAAATTAGAGATAATTTAAAAAACAATTTGCATATTTGTGATTCCTCATTGAAAGCGTTTCAGGCATCGAGCGGCGTTTTCTACCTCGGAGATGTTCTGGTATTCTGGTAATCGATTCCTGACATCTCCAGCATATATTATCTATCTTTGTGGTTCTAATTATTTGGTTTAAATATTTGTTTATTCAGATCTATTGATCTCTCTCTCTTTCTCTTTCTCCCCAAACCCCCCCCCCCTCCCCGCCTTTCAGTCATTTCTCTCCCATTCAATCTGTATTTGTGGGCCTTGGCATCTTTCGATTGTCTATGTTTGTGTATGCATGTGTGTCTGCGTGTGCATGACTGCCTGTGCGTTTGCGTGTGCGTCTCTGTGTATGTGTCTGTGTGTGTTTGTTTGTGTGTATCTGTGTGTCTGCGTGTGTGATTGGGTGTGTGCGCGTGTGTCTGTTTGTGGGTGTGTGTCTGCATTTGTTTCTATGAGTGTGTCCGTGTGTTTATATCTGTATGTTTGTACGTGTGTGGAATGTGCGTGTCTGTGTGGGTATGTAGGTATGTATGTGGGTGAATTGGGTGTGTTTATGTGTATGTGAAGGTATGTGTGTGTGTTTAAGTGAGTGGGTGAGTGTGTGTGTGTGTGTGTGTGTGTGTGTGTGTGTGTGTGTGTGTGTGTGTGTGTACCACTCATGCTTTCGTGCTTTTTTTTCCCCCTCTTTTTTTGATATTCATAATATGCATATTATCATATGAATATAACATGCTTATCGATAAAATACAACTGCTGTGTAAAAGACGGGTGTTTAGAAGGGCCGAATGTAAGACGAGCCTGCGTGCCCAATTGGTGACCCTTTGAAAATAAAGTTCGTTTGTTCGTTCGTTCGTTATTTCATCCATTGTTTCTTTCTTTCTTTTTTCCTGTCTGTCTGTCTGTCTGTCTGTCTGTCTGTCTGTCTGTCTGTCTGTCTGTCTGTCTGTCTGTCTGTCTGTCTGTCTCTGTCTGTCTCTGTCTGTCTGTCTGTCTGTCTGTCTGTCTGTCTGTCTGTCTGTCTGTCTGTCTGTCTGTCTGTCTGTCTGTCTGTCTGTCTGTCTGTCTGTCTGTCTGTCTGTCTGTCTGTCTGTCTGTCTGTCTGTCTGTCTGTCTGTCTGTCTGTCTGTCTGTCTGTCTGTCTGTCTGTCTGTCTGTCTGTCTGTCTGTCTGTCGGTCGGTCGGTCGTTCGGTTGGTCGGTCGGTCGTTCAGTTGGTCGGTCGGTCGCATAAATTTGTATGCTATTAGAAAATATATTAATAATGAAAATAATAATAGATAGAACATATATTTATCTTTAAAATGAAAACTATTTTTAAAAAGTGTTGTAAATTAATGAACCTGGAGTATAATTTGTGTATAAATCAACATGATAAACATAGTGAACACACACCGGCTCCTCGGAGTTGCACGAAAACGGGAATTTCCACTGACCTGGATGGTCTTATAAACAGCTATAGTGGGCCGTGATCTGCAGTATTGGAAACACTTCTCACTAGAGTTTTGTAGAATTATGTTATTTCCAACCTGGAGGGCCTATGTTTGCCCTTTCAACTGTGTATATTTGTTAGTCCCTAGATGTCTCTGTCAGCTAAAATTATTGTGAAAACTAGAATCACTGACAAAGCTGGAATCATTATCAGAGTTGGAATCACTGTCGAGGTTACAATCATTGTCAATTTACTTATAATACGTGGATCTAGCTGTACAGAGCCTCTGTCCCCCCAAGCGACAATTCAAGACACAACGCTAGCGCTCAGATATACACTTTTTGTGCAATTATAACGAATTACAGCCAGGAGAGGCAGAACTAATTATACATGTATAGTTGAAATAATTCACAGTAAGGCTGGATGGCTTGGTAACTAGAACTTGTGTCTGCCCTTGCGTTTCGGTGTTCAAGGGTTCAACACCAAAGGAGGTAGATAATGTTCTTATGGAGCCAGGTCAGCTAAAGTGTGACCCCGGAGTTGACAGGGCGTCAGGGAATCTGGCTGAAAGTCGGCCACATGTCCAACCACTCTGGTTTGATGATGTCATTGCCTAGTAAGACACCAAACAGCAAAAAGATGCTTCGGGTTTGGTCTTGCAGTGTCCTCTATTCAACTAAGTTTACCAAGGGGCCATAATTTTGACAGTGAGGATCGTCACAGGTCAGAGGCCTGTAATCCAGCAGAGATAGATCCTTATTACAATTCAACTAGTAATTATCCGCGGGTCACTTGATAGGTGTCAGCAGGCCAGATTTGGCACGCAGGTCACCAGTAGATGAGACAGAGCTGACTTGTATACAAGACACCACGCCTACTGTAATAAAGAGGAACGATGTAGGCGTCTTCATACGCTCGTACATAAAATAATGTTAGATATGTAGATATCACAAAGCGATATCATGTCTCCGCTATTGGTGGTCCAATGCCCGGATAGAAAAGGAGGAGGGTTGGGCATTGGACCAGTTACTTCACCCGGGACAGTACTTTGTCCTGTCAGGCGAACGTTGATGAGAGAAGCCATGATATCAAAGTGTTTGCACAGGATACAAAGGTAAAGATGTGAACCAGCCTCATTGCACACGGTTATAAACCATAACTGCTCTGCCACCAGTACAGACAGCTGACAAAAATCATCCGCCTGTGTCGCCGTTCGCACGTAACTCTGTAGCTACAGCGACATTCCTCCATTTACCCCAGAGTGTCAATTCTGGTACCCATTACCTAGAGGCTGGGTGAACCCCGGGCGCCGTCCGGCTTCGAACACCGACTGCGCTAACGCGGCCCTGTATAGAACGGAATGGAGGAATAGTCTCCCAGCCATTTGTGGCATACAGTTGCACAAGAGGACAATGAAAGCAGATATTACAGAACGAAGCTCCCCTGTTAGCTCCTCTGTTAGCTCCTCTGTTAGCTCCTCTGTTAGCTCCTCTGTTAGCTCCTCTGTTAGCTCCTCTGTTAGCTCCTCTGTTAGCTCCTCTGTTAGCAACTTATTCCCTCACCACGTTGGTTATGCGGCTCCATTTTGAACAAGAAAGACTAGACCCACTTTCACCACTCCCCACCATCAACAAGCATGTCGTAAAAGGTGACTAGATGTGTTTCCTTGTGTGGGAGCGCATCTGACTAAGACGTAAGGAATCAACAAGCTGTAACGAAATAAGTGAGCTCTGTAAAACGGATGTGCACATCAATTCAAGTTCCGCATCAAGACTGCAGATGAAGAGTGGACGAACAACCAGAACGTTTCGCCAAAGTTTACAGCCGGTAAACACTATGAAGAAGAAGATAAACATATGCCCGCCTGTAGACCGGAAGTGGGCGCTAATTTCGTGAATAAATAGTTCGGGTGTCGGTGACAAGAAATTCGACTGCCTTCTTAATTGTGTTTTCCGAGCGGACGCCTTCGAGCCGGCCTGTCAAATACAGTCAGCGGCCGGTCTCAAGAAGCTGGTCTACTCCTGCAATCAATCGTTTGCAGACCACCGCCCCCCTGGAACTCTGGGATCTAAGTCACGCGGAAGGTTTTAAGTCTTAAGTCACCGCATTCCTCAGATGGGAAATATGGCCGGCTGCTCCCGCGAGACTGGAAGGGGAATAGTACGCTTGACTTCTCCTGTCGATTTCTGTTTCTCTGTGGCCTTGTTTTTCATGTCTTCGTTTCTACATCGTTCATGTTTGTGTTTTCTTGTCTGCTGTAAAATGTAGGAAATGACATGGTAAATGATGAAGTAGGAGGATGAAATATTGAGATTTGATTTGTTCCTGGTTAAAGAATAGCGCTGAATGCTTTGTTGTTGTATATAACTAGGTCAGATTTACTGGCTCGTTTTGTGTAAAGCGGTTTGTTGGTGGGGTAGGGGTAGAGACAACTACAAAATGGGAAAAAGGGGGGGGGGGTAGATGGAGAAAGAGAGACAGAGACAGAGAGAGAAAGTATAGACAGAGAGCAGAGGTGTAAAAAATACATAAATAAACAAAAAATGCTAGCTGATTGTTGAACCGAGAGAAGAACAGACGGAGAAAAAAGACCATTATAATCAATGAGAATAGGCGAGAGGAAATAGATACATTTATTGGGGAAGAAATATTCGAAGAGTGAAGTCTAGAGAATGACTAGTAGGGATAATCAGAACGCTACAACTGTAAGCAAGAAATATAACACAGGTGGGGAAACATTTCTCCGGAAATGTCAAATGCAAAATAAAATTTCAAAAATAAGAGAATTAAGGAACGAAAAAATTACCTTTATAATAATAAGGGTACACACATACCATGCAGGTTCACCTTATGAGACAGACATACAGAGAGAAATAAAGAGAGGGAGACAGAGATGGGCAGAGTGAAGATGTGCATATCAAGATTAACAGAAAGACAAATAAAAAAAAAAAAAAGAAAAAAAAAGAAAGAAGAAAAAAAGAAAGAAAAAAAGAAAGGGGGAGGAAAAAGAAGAAGAAGAAGAAAAAGAAGAAGACAAAGAAGAAGAAGAAGAAGAAGAAGAAGAAGAAGAAGAAGAAGAAGAAGAAGAAGAAGAAGAAGAAGAAGAAGAAGAAGAAGAAGAGAAGAAGAAGAAGAAGAAAGAAGAAGAAGAAGAAGAAGAAGAAGAAGAAGAAGAAGAAGAAGAAGAAGAAGAAGAGAAGAAAAAGAAGGAGAAGAAGAAGAAGAGAAGAAGAAAAAGAAGAAGAAGAAGAAGAAGAAGAAGAAGAAGAAAGAAGAAGAAGAAGAAGAAGAAGAAGAAGAGAAGAAGAAGAAGAAGAAGAAGAAGAAGAAGAAGAAGAAGAAGAGAAGAAGAAGAAGAAGAAGAAGAAAAAGAAGAAGAAGAAGAAGAAGAAGAAAAGAAGAAGAAGAAGAAGAAGAAGAAGAAGAAGAAGAAGAAGAAGAAGAAGAAGAAGAAAAGAAGAAGAAGAAGAAGAAGAAGAGCAATCAGCAATGAAACAAGACGTCCCAGCAAATCCAATGTAGTCTTCCATGAAAGTAAATTATACTCAGCTGAAATAATTGCCCTGTCTCCAGGCCATAGACAGCTAGATAGGTTGGAGGCTGTCTCAAGGTAACTGGACTCCTCATCAGGGAATCTTCGATTCTCAAGTCAAAATTGGTGTCTAGTGAAAGCTGGCATTGATTTTAAATAAGAGATTTTTGGTTCGTGTGTGATCTGTGTGAGTTTTGAAATCTCATTTGGCGGAGATCCACCACCGCGCTAACAAGTATTTCCTTAAGGCTGTAGACGCCCTGAAAAGTTATGGTGGTTCGTCCATTTTTGGTCTTTTGTCGTGTTCCAGAGCTTGAATGTGGTGTGTGCATCCGTTTTACAGATCCTGCTTATCTGTACGAAAACTTCTGGTTCCTTGCCTCACAGGCAGATGCACTATGACTTCAAAGAAACCGCCCAATTAGTTAACTTCTATCAAATGCTTGGTATGGAGGCAGTATGTCCATTGCTTTGTTCCCCCTAACGGATCCTCAAAGCCAACACAGGGAACACCAGAACTATGAAGGTATGATGACCAGATGAACTGTTAAAGACTTGTCAGCACAGGCAGTTGTTGCACGTGACAGGGCGGGGAGAGGGACACAATAGGACTGAGTGGTTTCACTTCGCCCTGGAAGCCGTGTGCTTCTGGTCTGTGAACCACAAAATAATGTACTTTACTGGCCTCCCTTGCGCAGAAGTTATGTAAACAAGAAGATACACGAAGTAACAGCAAGACGACAGGAGAAGGAGGTACCACGATGCAGAAACAGAAGTAGAGACAGGCAGGAGAAGAAAGAATCTCTGGTTTTGCCAAACGCCCCTAGCAATCAGACATCCTTGCATTAGCCAAAGGGCCAAGAAAATCAATGAGAACTTCACATTGGGAGATGGACAAACAAGACCCGTAGTCAAAATATGCCGGACATTAAAAACGTCTGGCCGAAATGTGATTGATAATTTACCACTTATCGACAGGCAGCCCCCACTGGGGGCTGGGTAGTTATGAGAACACTTTCCTATGAAGAGAAGATATGAAAAGGAAGAGTGGGTGACAGAGGTGCAGGAGACAGTCAAAGAGCTGTTAACAACCAGTAAGACGATAAAGGAGTTGAGACATGAACAATTCTTCCAAACAATGTATTGCCGTTGCATATTTAAATTAAAAAGGACACAAACAATCCATTGCACAATTAATTGCTAGGCATATTTCACCGCATCTCGTTAATCTCTTCACTATAGAGTTTATCCAACATATAATGACGCACAAAACCCGAACACCTTCCGACGACTGATAAAATGACATTCTCACACCGGGCTTTTGACTCAGACTGGTTGACAAACTTAGGTTTACAAATGCGATTACACAGTTGTTGAAAATCTACTGTTAATTATTAGTTGTAATAAAGAGATACAAATAGAATACTTAAGAGTTGCAGGTGTTCGATCAAACTGTCGCATGTTTAACAGTTGTGGATGCGATCGATCTATCGATTTGTCCCCTCTGGGTTTCTATCCAAAGGTTTACCACCCATCCTTCGATTACGGAATCTCTTTCTGGACGGCAAACCAACAAGGTATATCTTATTCTGGACGGCAAACCAACACGGTATATCTTAATCTGGACAGCAAACCAATACGGTATATCTTATTCTGGACGGCAAACCAACACGGTATATCTTATTCTGGACGGCAAACCAACACGGTATATCTCATTCTGGAGGGAAAACCAACACGTTATATCTCATTCTGGACGGCAAACCAACACGGTATATCTCAGTGTGGACGGCAAACAACAGTATGGTCAGTCTGGATACCCGTTCATATCTCATTCTGGACGGCAAACCAACACGGTATATCTCAGTGTGGACGGCAAACCAGTTTGGTAAATCTCAGATACCCCGTTCAATCTCAGTCTGGAGGGCTCACCAACACGGTATATCTTAGATACCCAGTCCTGTGTGGGAAAGTACACCCAGTCCTGTGTGCAAAAGTACACCCAGTCCTGTGTGGGAAAGTACACCTAGTCCTGTGTTGGAAAGTACACCCAGTCCTGTGTGGGAAAGTACACCCAGTCCTGTGTGAGAAAGTACACCCAGTCCTGTGTGAGAAAGTACACCCAGTCCTGTGTGAGAAAGTACACCCAGTCCTGTGTGAGAAAGTACACCGTCCTTTGTGGGAAAGTACACCCACTCCTGTGTGGGAAAGTAAACACAGTCCTGTGTGAGAAAGGACACCCAGTCCTGTGTGGAAAAGTACACCCACTCCTGTGTGGGAAAGCACACCCAGTCCTGTGTGAGAAATTACACCCAGTCCTGTATGAGAAAAGACACCCAGTCCTGTGTGGGGAAAGGACACCCAGTCCTGTTTGGGGAAAGGACACCCAGTCCTGTGTGGGGTAAGGACACCCAGTCCTGTGTGAGAAAAGACACCCAGTCCTGTGTGAGAAAAGACACCCAGTCCTGTGTGAGAAAGGACTCGCAGTCCTGTGTGAGAAAAGACTCCCAGTCCTGTGTGAGAAAAGACACCCAGTCCTGTGTGGGGTAAGCACACCCAGTCCTGTGTGGGGTAAGGACACCCAGTCCTATGTGGGGTAAGGACACCTAGTCATGTGTGGGAAAACGACACCCAGTCCTGTGTGGAAAAAAGGACACCCAGTCCTGTGTGGGGAAAGGACGCCCAGTCCTGTGTGGAAAAAAGGACACCCAGTCATGTGTAGGGAAACGACACCCAGTCCTGTGTGGGGTAAGGACACCCAGTCCTGTGTGGGGTAAGGACACCCAGTCATATGTGGGGTAAGGACACCCAGTCCTGTGTGGGGTAAGGAAACCCAGTCCTGTGTGGGGTAAGGACACCCAGTCCTGTGTGGGGTAAGGACACCCAGTCCTGTGTGGGGTAAGGACACTAAGTCCTGTGGGAGAAAAGACACCCAGTCCTGTGTGGGGAAAGGACGCCCAGTCCTGTGTGGGGTAACGACACCCAGTCCTGTGTGGGGTAAGGACACCCAGTTAAGGACACCCAGTCCTCTGGGAGAAAAGACACCCAGTCCTGTGTGGGGAAAAGACACCCAGTCCTGTGTGGAGTAAGGACACCCAGTCCTGTGTGGGGTAATGACACCCAGTCCTGTGTGGGGTAAGGACACCCAGTCCTGTGTGGGGTAAGGACACACAGTCCTGTGTGGGGAAAGGACACCCAGTCCTGTGTGGAGTAAGGACACCCAGTCCTGTGTGGGTAAGGACACCCAGTCCTGTGTGGGGTAAGGACACCCAGTCCTGTGTGTGGTAAGGACACCCAGTCCTGTGTGGGGTAAGGACAGTCAGTCCTGTGGGAGACAAGACACCCAGTCCTTTGTGGGGAAAGGACACACAGTCCTGTGTGGGATGAGGACACCAAGTATTGTGTGGGGTAAGGACACCCAGTCCTGTGTGGGGTAAGGACACCCAGTCCTGTGTGGGGTAAGGACACCCAGTCCTGTGTGGGGTAAGGACACCCAGTCCTGTGTGGGGTAAGGACACCCAGTCCTGTGTGGGGTAAGGACACCTAGTCATGTGTGGTGTAAGGACACCCAGTCCTGTGTGGGGTAAGGACACCCAGTTCTGTGTGGGGTAAGGACACCCAGTCCTGTGTGGGGTAAGGACACCCAGTCATGTGGGAGAAAAGACACCCAGTCCTGTGTGGGGAAAGGACACCCAGTCCTGTGTGGAGTAAGGACACCCAGTCCTGTGTGGGGTAAGGACACCCAGTCATGTATGGGGTAAGGACACCCAGTCATGTGTGGGGTAAGGACACCCAGTCCTGTGTGTGGTAAGGACACCCAGTCATGTGTGGGGTAAGGACACCCAGTCATGTGTGGGGTAAGGACAACCAGTCCTGTGTGGAGTAAGGACACCCAGTCATGTGTGGGAGAAAAGACATCCAGTCCTGTGTGGAGTAAGGACACCCAGTCATGTGTGGGGTAAGGACACCCAGTCATGTGTGGGGTAAGGACAACCAGTCCTGTGTGGAGTAAGGACACCCAGTCCTGTGTGGGGTAAGGACACCCAGTCCTGTGTGGGTTAAGGACACCCAGTCCTGTGTGGGGTAAGGACACCCAGTCATGTGTGGGGTAAGGACACCCAGTCCTGTGTGGAAAAAAAGGACACCCAGTGCTGTGTGGGGAAAGGACGCCCAGTCCTGTGTGAAAAAAAGGACAACCAGTCCTTTTAAGTAGTCTTCAAACTCGACCTTTTTCCCTGCCAAAACATTGACAACTGGTTAGCCCACTGGCTCACCGGTAGACGACTTCGTCGCCGGTTGACAGTAACTAGGGATGTCTCCTGCGATTGCATAAACACTGCAGGAGCCCTTTTCATGGCACTTGAAGCGCATGTAACCTAAGTCACAATTATAACCTAAAGCTCCCCCTTCCGCGATGCTGGTGGTACGTGGTTTTTTTTTTTTTTTTTTTTTTTTTAGTTTGATTATCTTTGATTCTCTGACATCTTGTCATCTTATTCTACTATTTAATTGTTCTCTCTGCCTTCATACACTTACCTCTAAGACTCATCATAATCATGTAGCAGGTCCTTTGCAGAACGTCGCTCTCATCACAGTCTGCCTGAAAGAAACTCGGTCTCTCGCCAGCTCTCCCGCCTCATGTACTTTCATACTCAATAAGTCACTTATATCCTGTGCCCATCTTCATGTCGGTCGGCGCCTGCCCCTCCTTCCTGGTACCATGCCTTCTGCTATAATTTTTCCCAATCCATTGTGGCGATTGATATGACCAAAATATTTCAGCTTCTGAGAAAGGATGCTGTTTATTAGCCAATCTTCCTTGATGTTCAGGAAGATCAGAAAGAACCTCTAAGACTGTTTGGTTTTATTCCATGATTTATTTCCAAATTTTCTGTTCCTTATTTTCTTTCCGGATGATTACATTTGTTTGTAATTAATTTTGCGCCCCCTACCCCTCACCCTTCTTAACCTTTTTCTTTTCCTTTACCTTGTCTCGCCTTCAGTTAATATCCAAGCTCTTGCTTTCTCTTGTTCCTTTCTCTCTTTCACCACACTCTCCTCACTCTCACGCATTTCTTTTATTTTGTCTCCAATCAATTCGGTCTCATTGTCAATTGACATTTATGCCAAGTTGTACCTCAGAGTTTTGTATAGTTTCACATTCTTCTTCGTCTTCTACCTTAAAACATGGTATGCTGTGTTGTTGTTTACAGATATGCTGTGTTGTTGTTTACAGATAGGTTGTGTTGTTGTTTACAGATATGCTGTGTTGTTGTTTACAGATAGGTTGTGTTGGTGTTTACAGATATGCTGTGTTGTTGTTTTCAGATAGGTTGTGTTGTTGTTTACAGATAGGTTGTGTTGTTGTTTACAGATAGGTTGTGTTGTTGTTTACAGATATGCTGTGTTGTTGTTTACAGATAGGTTGTGTTGGTGTTTACAGATATGCTGTGTTGTTGTTTTCAGATAGGTTGTGTTGTTGTTTACAGATAGGTTGTGTTGTTGTTTACAGATATGCTGTGTTGTTGTTTACAGATATGCTGTGTTGTTGTTTACAGATATGCTGTGTTGTTGTTTACAGATATGCTGTGTTGTTGTTTACAGATATGCTGTGTTGTTGTTTACAGATATGCTGCAAAATATGCACATTTCGGGCCACTAAATCCGATGCCAGCTGTTTGTCAGACGTTGGTGGTTACAACTTGCTTAATCCGATGCCAGCTGTTTGTCAGACGTTGGTGGTTACAACTTGCTTATTGGGAATGAGACAGTGGGACTGTTCTTGTTTTCCCAAAACTGTGGACCCAGAACCCATACCGAGAGGAGCAAGACTGAACCCCTGGGGAGAAACATGTGTGCAATGAAGTCTGCCCTCTCGCCATTAACACTCCGTTGCCCAGTAACAAATGTGAAACCAGCATCATACAAGCAGACGTTCTGTGTGTGGAAGTGAGCTGGTTACTTCAACTACTTTACAGAAAAATCGTCATTGACATGATTCGTGTGAGATGTTCTTGAACAGATTAGTCAGCCCCGATCTTGTCTCGGGATATCCGAGACATGTCGCAGTCTGGGTAATAACACTCCGGTAGAGACGGAAAGTGATCCTTCAAGTCACCACCAGTCTCTGTCAGGTCTAATTCCATCAGCGCCGAACAATGCGACCCGGTCGAAAATCTGTCCAGTGAGCTTAAACTTAAGATTTGACTGCTTATACTTTTTAACATCTTGATTCAGCTTGTTTTCTAACCTTTTTTTTTTATTCAATATTGTTTCCTTTCTTCTTGGACTCGTCTAGGAAGATATCTGACGGTGGTGATTTATGTTTCCACTCATATTTTCTTCTTCTTCTTCTTCTTCTTCTTCTTCTTCTTCTTCTTCTTCTTCTTCTTCTTCTTCTTCTTCTTCTTCTTCTTCTTCTTCTTCTTCTTCTTTTTCTCATCATCCTCCTCCTCCTTCTTCTTGTCCCTCTACGTTCGCCATTACAATGTGGCACAATTCTTTTGTGACTTATAGCTTGGCTGCGGTATCTGTGCCTTGCGACCCAATAGACCCAATGCCATGAAATTACGAAATAGTTGCCTTGTACGGCATGCTTGTTTGGGGGGGGGGGTAGCATGGTGATTCCTTACGCCCTCCTATCCTCAAATCAGGTTTCGGAACCTCTACGGGAACGGGCGGGAGGGGTGAAAGAAAAACTAACGTATGAAGACCCATCGGCTAAAAACACGGACTTGAGCAAACAAGTTGTCCTGAGAATATCGCACCAAGTTCCTGTATCTGTCACTTCTCTAATGCAGTGGTTCCCAAACTTCCTCACTCTCGGATTGTTCTTTTGTTGGTTTTTTCTTCATGTTCACCGCCTGACGCTGGCAGAATGGTCTTGTTTTTCGTCTAGTTCTGACTTGAGTCTTGTTCCAGAACTTAAGTTTTGCATGCACATCCGTTTTACATAAGTTCTTTTGATATGCAGAATTTTGCGATCTGCCTCTAAGGCAGATGCACTTCAACTCGGAAGGAAAACACTTGATTGGTTACTCTAACGACAGGCCGGTTAAGGAGAAAGTGGGTCTTGTTTCTCGTTAAACCCTATTCTACAATTCGCTCCCTGGCGGAGCTGGACTTTTTCAAAAATGACCTTGGCTCCCAGGTCGACCCAGCCTGGAGTAGGTACCGGGTGCAGTCCCGGGAAAGTGAAGGCGGCCGGCGTGATACTGACCCCATCAACCATCTTGTGCCGATTGGTCTATAAAAATATAGGTCTAGCCCTATATGCCCTATACGCCTTAAGGCGTGGAAAAGGGTCCTTTACTTTTTACTTACCTATCCCACAATGCGACCGAGGAACCCACGCGGGGAACTCTTGGATTGAAAATATTATCGCGCAACGACATTTTTGACAATCATCCTCATGGTATCCTATCAATCATCCTTGTCCTTCTCATCGCCATCATCCTTGTCCTTCTCATCGCCATCATCCTTGTCCTTCTCATCACCATCATCCTTGTCCTTCTCATCACCATCAGTATCAGAACCATCATCCTTGTCCTTCTCATCACTATCAGTATCAGAACCATCATCCTTGTCCTTCTCATCACCATCAGTATCAGAACCATCATCCTTGTCCTTCTCATCGCCATCAGTATCAGAACCATCATCCTTGTCCTTCTCATCGCCATCAGTATCAGAACCATCATCATTGTCCTTCTCATCCCCATCCAGTATCAGAACCATCATCATTGTCCTTCTCATCCCCATTAGTATCAGAACAATCATCCTTGTCCTTCTCATCACCATCAGTATCAGAACCATCATCCTTGTCCTTCTCATCACCATCAGTATCAGAACCATCATCCTTGTCCTTCTCATCGCCATCAGTATCAGAACCATCATCATTGTCCTTCTCATCGCCATCAGTGTCAGAACCATCATCCTTGTCCTTCTCATCACCATCAGTATCAGAACCATCATACTTGTCCTTCTCATCACCATCAGTATCAGAACCATCATCCTTGTCCTTCTCATCGCCATCAGTATCAGAACCATCATCATTGTCCTTCTCATCGCCATCAGTATCAGAACCATCATCCTTGTCCTTCTCATCACCATCACTATCAGAACCATCATCCTTGTCCTTATCATCCCCATCAGTATCAGAACCATCATCCTTGTCCTTCTCATCGCCATCAGTATCAGAACCATCATCCTTGTCCTTCTCATCACCATCAGTATCAGAACCATCATCCTTGTCCTTCTCATCACCATCAGTATCAGAACCATCATCCTTAAGTACCTGGCGCTGACAGAGCAACAATAACACTGTGACAGTATTTTAAAATGTCTTCCTGTCACAAGGAAAAGTTTCCGCCTCAGTCGATGTTGTCATTGTCTGTCAGATTTGTTACATTCCTTGGTCTCCCATATTTAGGTGACCACTTATATTTTAAGATCAAATTCCTATTGGAAAGATGTTTGTCCGAGATGTCTATCTCAGACGTTTGTCTATTTTTGTGTGCAGTCCATCTTTACGAGTTTTTTAACACACACACACACACACACACACACACACACACACACACAGAGAGAGAGAGAGAGAGAGAAAGAGAGTCTCTCTCTTTCTTGTTCTCTCTCTTTCACAAACACACAGACACACAGAGACAAAAGATAGACACACACACAGTCTCTCTCTTTCTCTTGCTCGCTTTCTCTTGCTCTCTTTCTCTCTCTCTTACAGACACACAGAGACAACAGAAATAGACATACAGAGAGAGAGAGAGAGAGAGAGAGAGAGAGACAGAGAGAGAGAGAGAGAGAGACAGGAAGACAGCGACCGTTGGCATCAACACTAAAGTGCTGCGCGACCCACCAACCAGTGAAGAGTTTTCTCCAAACGCCTGTCTTGCTGGATTACCCAGTTGGAGCCAAGTCCTCGTGATCCTGTGAGGTGTGATCATAGTGTGAGAAATTCGCAACCCGACCCCAATGAATCTCTGGGGTGGGACCCCAGTGATACATCCGAGTGTCCTGGTGTGATGGGATCACAGCGAGTGATGTCGGTGACCCAGTATGGTGGGATTACAATGTGAGACCCTAGTGCCCTAGTATGATGGGATCATTGAGATCCCAGTGTCCCTGTATGGTGGAATCACTCAGATCCCAATATGCCAGTATGGTGGAGATCCCAGGTGTCCCAGTATAGTGGGATCACACTGTGAGACCCCAGTACTTTTGTAAGGTGGGATCACAATGTGAGACCCCATTACTTTTGTAAGGTGGGATCACAATGTGAGATCCCAGTGTCCCTGTACGGTTGTATCACTGAGATCCCAGTATGGTAGAGATCCCCTGTCCCAGTATGGTGGGATCACAATGAGAGATCCCAGTGTGCCCGAGTCACACTGTGTGAGAACCGCTGAACTAATGTTCCCGCCAACAGAAGGAAACAATCGGCAGATCACTGAGAGGGTCAGTACTTTGTCTGAGGATATTATCTCCCCTTTCTAGTTTCATTAATATGGCCACGGCCTCCACATAATGACGGCCACAGCTGGTATATTTACCCCCTGTATAAATTATTGTCCGATGTGTTTTCCTTTCTCCAGTCTATTACTGGATTTCTAGTGGGTTTGGTTATAGCTTAATGTTATAGCAAGAAGGTGGAATGGCTTACGTCCGCCTCTTAAAGAAAATAGGGTATGAATACTAGTAAACGTTGCGGCTCGACAACCTTCATCAGCTGGAATATACAATACCACAAACACAAGCCAGAATACAGAACATCAGTTAACTAAAGTCTCTTCTACAAAAATGATGTAAGTTGTATTAGTCAACCCCATGTGGGATGCAATTTTTTCGTTATTTGAAGCCTCACAACTAGTTTTTGCCGGGGGCCCTGAATATAGCTGGGCCACAATTGTGGCCATGAAAAGGGTTTCTGGGACCTCTCCACGGGTGATCCCCGTGGTGGCACTTTGTGTCACCGGATGTTTATCGCTTGTGTGTTGTCGTAGTAGGATACACCTTACCTACCTACCTACCTACCTACCTACCTAAATGATATACCTGAAATATGTCAGAAAAAGAAGAAGAAGAAGAAGAAACAGTAGGCATAAATTCTGACAACCAAATGCTATTACTAAACAGTGGCACACATACAGACATTTATAAATATGAACACATAACAGCCATCGACAGACAGACATTTATAAATATGAACACATAACAGCCATCGACAGACAGACATTTATAAATATTAACACATAACAGCCATCGACAGACAGACATTTATAAATATGAGCACATAACAACCATCGACAGACAGACAACATTTATCAAGTGGACGCTCTATTCTCTCTAGACTGCCGACAACTGTGTTTTAAATTTTAATGGATACGACCATTAGCCGGCGTGTGCTTGTCAAACTAACACGACCTTTCCTTTTCTAGAAGGAAGTCAATCCAACCTTGACTACAAGTACCCGTGCACAACCCGCGGCATTCAAGTGTGGGTTCAAAACGACCGATCCCTCCCCACCAGGAGACAAAATAACCAGAAACGCTCTTGATCGTTGTCAAGTTAAGGCCGAGTCAGCCAGACAAGGGCGATAATTTGATGGCGGAGACGCTGAACACGGGCACGCAACAGCAATCATATGAAATCCCGGGAGATTGTGGCGCGAATTGAGGCAAGTCTGAAAAAATGGTTGGGGAGGGAGTCGGATCATGCAAATACTCACTGATTGGGGGGTGAGAGGTGAGGCGGCCGCCATGTTTCTTCAGGACATGTCGTTGGGACAAATTAAGCATATGGACAGGGATCTGGAAATGGCCCAAAAAGTCAAACATCATTTTTAGGGGAAGTGAGAGAACGGGATGCCAATATAAACAACAACCCATTTAACAGAAAAACCACAGAACAAACAGCACGGCGAGAACACAGGAAAAAAAAAAAAAAAAACTGGAAACCAGGGGAAGAAGAGAGCGAAAGATGACACGGATGACAAAGTCAACATAAGAAAAGCACGTCTATTGTAACTGGGGAAGGGGGGAAGGGGGAGGGGGTGAGGGGGGCTATGAAAAGGAAAAGCAGAAGTAGAAGAGGAAGAAAGAAAGAAAGAAAGAAAGAAAGAAAGAAAGAAAGAAAGAAAGAAAGAAAGAAAGAAAGAAAGAAAGAAAGAAAGAAAGAAAGAAAGAAAGAAAGAAAGAAAGAAAGAAAGAAAGAAAGAATGGAGATGACAGAAGGAAAAAAAGAAAGAAAGAAAGAAAGAAAAAGAAAGAAAGGTATAAATACGATGGTGATGATTCAATACGTTAATGAGCAATTAGTTCCATATATCAGACTGTCTCTAATAAGAACTGATTCGTTCTGGTTCAGTGATGCCAAAGATGTACAGTGTTGCGCTGACGGTGGGGGCGAGGCAGGGATCGACCAGCAGTACCACGGCCATGGAAGGCTGGAGACACCTTGGACAAGAAGACACCGAGAGCCAAGCTGGCACGGAGCTGAGAACGGCTGTGATAGGAGCGAAGTGAGACTAGGTCAATGTCCTACTACTTGATGACACGAAATGAGATCTTCTGCTTCTTCATGACCACCGGCTTGAAATTCGTGGGGCCGGGTCGGCTGTTTCATCCACTTGCGGACAAGTCTTGTTTTAGTGCACATTCGTTTTACAGATCTGATTTATATGAATACAGAAGTTTGGTCCTCTCCTCCACGCAGATACACTCCGATATGAAAGCAGATACCCCTAATCAGTCATCTTGTAGACACGCTTTTAAGACGGGTAGTCTGTCTGTCTGTTATTTTATTTCACCAACAATGGGAGCCCTGCAACCTACACGGGGAGATATGGGGAAGAGGGGGGGGGGGGTGAATAGGGAACAGTTTGTGTCAGACGTCAGTGGATCGTCAACTCTGTTGTAGCAGACGTTCAACTGTCCTGTTATGATATTGATGACACCTAGTGGAGTTAGGGCTCACGCAGCGGATCCGACATGTTAGACGAAGATGAAGAAAACGCTGCAAGAAGAGGGTTAGGGAAATGACGAGTTAAAGGGGACGGGTACAGAGAAAGAAAGATGCCAGAGGAAAGACGAAGGAAAATAAAAAGTGAACTGCATGATTGGATGAATCAATCATTCAATGAATAAACGAATGAATGAATATTCATACACATGCTCCGTCTTCTTGCTCAGTGAGCAACAAAGAGTCAATAAGCTGATAGAACCAGTTGCAACCTGATTGTTTGTTTGTTTTAGTATCCAGAAGCCATGAGTTGTTAACCCTTAGGCTCGGTATTATGGATATCGCAACCTTTCGGCTTTGATTCCATTGTAAATACCGTAAATCTGGGAGAAAATGTGTCTTTTCTGCCCACCTCCAGGAGTAAACCCGGACCACAAGGAGTTCGTCACCCGGTCTCCGCGCAATCCGGTTTAGCCATCTACGCTAGAGAGCCGGGTCAACCTGATTACAAGTCTGCTTCTGTTGTTCCTCTCAGTGCTCAATATCTTCCAGAATCTCTTGCTCTGAATTAATCTTTCAGTGTATGGATTCTGACTGTTCTTTTGGACGGTCCATTTGATCCCAGCGAGTATTCACCGCGTCTGCTTTATCAAACACTAGCTCATCGCCCAGAGGAACGACAGTAGCCAAGCTAACAAACAACAGAAGAATAGCATAAGCTGACAGAATGGGGAAAAAAAGCAGATCAGAGATGTTACGACATAGAATGGACAAGATGGACAAACAAAAGCATCTTGTAACAACTGTAGTAACATCTGCGCAAATATATCGGGCTAAAACACTTCAAGGCATAACATTTTACGCTCCAGCGGAAGGCAGTACCTTCTACAGGTCTACTAATGAGCACAATTTTCAAAGCGGATTTTGAAAGCTTCTGTCTGCACGCCTCCTCAAAACAAAACAAATAAATTACAATTGAGGATGCAACGTTCTTGCACAATTTGCTTAAAACATGGTCTGCCCTTCAAAAGATAATTCTTTGATGAAATTTGAATAAGAATTTGCGCACCAAGCATTCAGTATGTCCGCTTACGAAAGTAAGAACACGAAACGGTGCGTGTCTGTCCCAACACCAACTGAATCTACTAGGAGCTTCCATTGCTTCATTTTGTATCTAACGTATCGACGCATGCAACATTAATGATCTTCTTCAACAAGACACTTTTATCATACGCCATATCGTCTGCTTTCATCGCGGGTTCAATCCCAAATGGAAGGCTGCCCTTTTGAGACATTTGGCCAGGGCAGTCGATAAGAGCAACAATGGGTTGCCATAAGCATTAGCTGTGAAAACAAAGGAGACATACAAAGTAACGCATTTGTGAAAACCGCGGACAAAAGGAAGGCTTGAAATCATGAAAATTTAAAATCAATTTGCGAAAGGGAACAGACACGTAGAAGGGAGATAATTTGAAAATTGCTCTTCTCACAGAAATTGGTTCTAAATTTAGGAAATGGCGAGAAAGATGGAGGCACACATATGGACAATGCATTTAGAAAACTGTATTGTGTGAAGATTTTCCCAGTGACCTGGCCGTTTGTTTTAAACTGAGATGGGTAGACACGAGGGTAAATGGATGACCCAAGAAAGATGGAAAGGTTGATAAAATATGGACGCAGTTTCTGGTAACAGCTAGGTAAACATGGGTAATACAACAGGAAAACAGTCAAGGACATTCCTAGCATGACAAATAATTAGAAACTTTGATAAAACGAAATGGACTGGTCAGTTCCGAATGTCGCCACCGTGTGCCCCCGGCAATCATGAACAACATTTTGGTCATCATTTGTTGGAGTTAGAACCCAGCCCGATCAGTAAATAACCCTGCGTCTGCAGATGATCTAACTCGAAACACCTAGGCAAAAGCACCAGCCACTACACCACCATTATTGATTTCTCTCTCTCTCTCTCTGTCTCTCTGTCTGTCTCTCTCTCCCAGAAACCCTTTCAGCCGTTAGGCCATATTTATGGCCAGGCTATATTCAGGGCCCCCGGCAAAAGCCAGGGTAGGACCTGAAATAACGCAAAAATTGCGCCCTACATGGGGACTACTAACAACTCATATTTAGAGCAGCAAAAAAGTTCACGCAATTAGGAGTAACTATACAGAATCAACGAGGCAAGTAAACAGAAACGTTGAGAAGATGAACACGGTAATCAAAAATGGAAAAGACAGAAATTGGATTAATTATTAATGACAATAGACGAGGGGTATGCCATGTAAAAAACGTTCTTGGGGCTGCGAGGAGAAGTGTTGTAAAGACAAAGTACCGGCTCATTAATGGAAACGTTTCAGGACAGACACCAGTCGAGGACACAAATACCATGACAATTTTGTTTTCTTTTTTACCAACAGAATCCTCTCCTTGATTTCGCTGGGTACCGAGGCACTCGCGACAGGGCCTTTACGGGTGTAGATCTGTGACAACTGTCGAGTAACTTGGGCCTGTCTCTTGTCTGGTCAAGCGAATACGGTCTCCAATGTGACGAAGGCAACCAAGGACTGAAACTGTGTGCGGCTGCAGGACTATCGTTGCAATTGTCTGTACCCAATGACAAAGAATTGGCACCCAAGTCTTGCACTGCCCGCTATGAAGAGCTCATGTCTTGCTAGAAGCCAGTGTGTTGCCTGACTGCTGGAACAGAACCATCGTACTCCAAGTCTTGCACTGCCCACTAGAAGAGCTCGTCTTGCTAGGAGCCAGTGTGTTGCCTGACTGCTGGAACAAAACCAGACGACCATCGTACTCCACGCCTACAAGTTGTGCAGAGGAAGTTGGTAACAACTACACAAGCAAATGCATCATACCGCCCTGTTGTTGGCAATTTTCCATCTGTCTCCAGACGATGGTGTTATGTTGTGCTATAAGGAAGCATATGACTCACAACCCATGGCAGTGGCGAGTGTGATTAGCAAGACCCGCCCGCTTTAAGAAATATTCTCTACAATTATATCATTGGATTTCTGGATCGTTTTTACCATCATAAGTATTTAGTCTGTTTCTTCTCAGACGCTCAGCTCTCATCTTTTCTGCAATCATTTCTTCCTTCATTCTCATTCATTTCCTGATTTGCCCCGTCCATGCAACACAGTCTGTAGCATTTTGTTCCCAGGAACCTACATCAATACCTGTATCATTCATGTCCCACTTGCATACGTCTTTATATCGTAAAAGAGGCTGGCCTCGACTTCTTCTACCTGTCTGTAATTCACATCAGCTATGGCAACATTCCTTTAATCCAATGTTGGATCACACGTGAATCCTTGTCGTGTGGGTAGTTGGGTGAATGAAAGAACGCTGTAGTCAGGAAAAGGACGTACGCAGAGATGGGTGCATTAACTGATGGCTAGAGGAATCGGTATTTTCCAGGAAGTATGGAGTCACAATAGAGCAGGTGGAAGGACTGATGGCTGAATAGAGGAATGACAGGATAGATGAAAGAATGAGCAGATTGCTGGAGGCTGACTAGACAGACAGACGGGGAGAACTTATTTCATACCATGTTGTAACTTCGCCATCCGAGTACCAATGATACAACAGTGTAGAGGTTGGTCAAGGTTCTCATGTGGGACTGTACTGTCCATTAGTCTGTCCTCCAGTATCACAAACAAACATATCCATCCATCATGTAGCAGGTCCTGTGCGGAAGAACGTAGCTCTCATCACAGTATGCCTCAAAGAAACTCGGTCTCTCGCCAGTTCTCCTGCCTCATGTACTTTCATACTCAAGGAGTCACTTATATTCTGTGCCCATCTTTATGTCGGTCAGCCCCTGCCCCTCCTTCCTGGTACCACGCCTTCTGCTATTATTTTTTCCAATCCATATGGCGCTTGATATGACCAAAATATTTCAGCTTTCGAGAAAGGATGCTGTATATTAGCCATTCTATAGCAAACATATACTGTTTAAAAAAAAACACACGCATTTTTTATCAGATAGCAAGTTTTTATTCGTTGACGGGAATTCCCGTGTCAAAGACACAGAGGCGAAAGAACGGTCAATTGACTGGTTGAACCATAAGGTTCTTCTTGTGAGCAATTTGAATAATTAATTCACTAAATTACAGAGATGGTGAATGTCAAAATTATAATAAAATTATGTTTCTTTCAGTAACTATGCGTTTCTGCTCTGCAAGCGCAACGGTCTGACAAAACCAAACGCTGACGGAAACGACAACTCCTACAGAACGACCCTCGCATTATTCAAACAAAAGTGTTGCATGCAAACACCGAATAATCGTTGTTTAGTCTAAGAGACAGCAGAGGCAAGGGCTGGCAGTTAAACGGTTTATGGACCTTCGTTTTATGTTTTATTGGGGATGGTTCCAGTCCGAAAGGATGAAATAAACATTTCAGACATGGCCAAAACGTATGTTCTATTTCTCGGCAGTGAAAATTAAAGAATAGAAAGACGTAAGGATATTTATCATGATAGGATGACAATCAATCTAGCTGAAAACAGGACATCTAAATGAAGTAAGCTGTCTGATATTGTTTGCTGAAATCCGATGTGTTAGGCCGAAATATGCAGATATCGCTGCCTAGCCGTAAACCACAAACACCATATCAACCATTTATTTAAGGGCAAAAGTAGAAGGCGAGCTTGTTTGTGTACCTCCGACTTGCTGATTATTCTGTCCCGGAATTATTTCATTTGGTTTCTCTAAAGTTCACTTGTTATTTTGTTCCTTGGTAAAGACTTTACACGAAATGTTCGCTTTCTGTCTGTCTTCCTTCCATGGAGCTTTCAGACTGATTGTTGGCTTATTCATTTAGTAATTCATTCATTCATTCATTTATTATATCACTTTTACACATAACTTGACTAAAACTAACCATTATACAACCGCCACCCTAAGCGGCCTGTCCCCAAGTCACGGTCTCATTTGTATTGTTGAAAAAAAAATTAAAACAAAAAATAAATGATCTGTCATGCGTACAGTAGAATGAAATAGATGTATCATACATACAACAAAAACTAAATGACTTATTATTCGTGCTAAAAATCCAAATCGTGTATCACTCCCACACACACACACGTACTCACTACCATACACACGCACCCAAACCTCTCCTAAAACAAAAACCAATGATTTAACACTCCCACACACACGCACTTACTCCTACACAAACGCACTAACTCCCACACACACGCACTCAATCCCATACACACGCACTCACACACGCACTCACTCCCACACACACACGCACTCACACACGCACCCACTCCCACGCACACACTCCCACACGCACGCACACACTCCCACACACACACACTCCCACACACACGCACTCACTCCCCCACACACGCACTCACACACGCACTCACTCCCACACACACGCACTCACACACACACTCACTCCCACACACACGCACACACTCCCACACACACGCACACACTCCCACACACACGCACTCACTCCCACACACACGCACACACTCCTACACACACGCACACAAACCTCTCGTAAAACAAAAACCAATGATTTATTACTCCCACACACACACGCACTCACTCCCACACACACGCAAACAAACCTCTCGTAAAACAAAAACCAATGATTTATCACTCCCAAACACACGCACTCACTCCCCCACACAAGCGCTCACTCCCACACACATGCACTCAGTCCCACACATACTCACACACTCCCACACACACACATACACACTCACAAACCTCTCGTAAAACAAAAATCAATGATTTATCCCTGGCGCGAAATTAAAAACTGTGTCTGCAACAAAATATACTAGTTCATTCTTATTCTCAGTATGTCTTTAAAAAAGCGCTGGGCACGTTATGTTGTGGTTTACCGCTAGGCTGTGATATCTGCGCTTTTCGACCCAGAAATCCTATTTCAGCAAAAAATTTAGTAGTCACCTTGTAAAAATAAAAGGATCTTTTAGCACACCATCAGGCACATAGGGCTAGACCCTCCATTTTATAGACCAATCGGCATTTGGTGGGTGATGTGGTTAACGACTGACCGCCTTTACTTTCGATGTCTATACCTGGTACCCGTTTAAAGTTCAGTGGACATGGCACTTAATGTCCATTTTTAAAAAAAAAAGAAAAAGTCCGGCTCTAACAGAATCTGATCCCACGACCTTCAGACGCGCCAGGCCAGTGTAATCGCTGTTTACAACGTGCTTAGTGAGCAGTGTGTCTATTACCTCCTCCCCCCCTCCTTTATTTCCCCCCCCCCACCTCCCCCAACGCCCCCACCACCCCGACCTAAACATTAGGGTCAATACAGGAACAATCGTTAATGAAACAGAAGTTGTCAGAAGCACGGGTGTGCACCCAGAAACGAAACCGCTTGGATAAACTACACAGGAATAACAAGCTGGCAGATCGTTACTAGTAACACGGGAGTTACAAAGTGCTCATGTTTTATTAATATTATAGCTGCTATTATGGGATGTCGTGTCAGAAATCAGGGAGTAAATCTAGTGGTAATGCTTTCATAATTCCTCGGCGTCATTACATGAAGGGCGTTGAGAAACCCCCGACGCATTCAATGTAACAAGACGGATGTGATATTGGATAATGAGTGTAATGTTTGAAGTCATAGACCTGGATACTGGGTGTAATGTTTGAAGTCATAGACCTGGATACTGGGTGTAATGTTTGAAGTCATGGACCTGGATACTGGGTGTAATGTTTGAAGTCATAGACCTGGATACTAGGTGTAATGTTTGAAGTCATAGACCTGGATACTGGGTGTAATGTTTGAAGTCATGGACCTGGATACTGGGTGTAATGTTTGAAGTCATAGACCTGGATACTGGGTGTAATGTTTGAAGTCATAGACCTGGATACTGGGTGTAAGGTTTGAAGTCATAGACCTGGATACTGGGTGTAATGCTTGAAGTCATAGACCTGGATACTGGGTGTAAGGTTTGAAGTCATAGACCTGGATACTGGGTGTAATGTTTGAAGTCATGGACCTGGATACTGGGTGTCATGTTTGAAGTCATGGAGCCTTGTGAGAATTTTACATATTTCTACAAACCAATCAGCACTCGAAGAGTAACAAGCTCAACATTATTCCGGTCGTTTTTTTTCTCTGGACATTTTCTGGTACCCATTTTAGGCTGGGTCAAGCTAGGGGTCGACCCATGAAGGTGAGGTTTTGACGGCTGATGTTCCGGATGTCAGACATGCCACTTAAACAGACACATGCATGCCAGAACAGTTACCAAACTTTCGCGTCTAAAGCTTGTTTTGGTGGTCCTGCAGCGGATCTATGTTTTTTCTAACCTCCGGAAGCCACGCTTGCAACATACAACAATTTTCCGTCTACGAACAGGACACTGCAGGCTCAACTACCACATGCATAGAATAAAGATTGTACAGTCCCCACAGTGTGCCTGTCAGACAGGACCAAAAATACCTCAGCACATTCTGCAGACCTGCCCACTCTACCTGCAACTTCAAAAAGACACCTGGCCTCAAGAGCAAAGTGCGCAGAGCAAGCTTTGGGGAACCATGCAGGACCTGCAGCTGACATGCGAGTTCATAGAGGCAACCCACCTGCTGGTCTGATCTGAGCATACGAAACCGAACGCAAAGAAGAAGAAGGAAGCCACGCGAATGACCCAGCTGCGACCTCACAACAAACGATAAATACCAGGTGATACAAAGTACCACCATTCGGAAGAGAATCAACCCGGCGCAATTCACAGGAACGCCGTTCAACAATTAGATTATTGTCCTGTGACGACAGCTAGGGTGGCTCTCTCTTTGTCTTGTTGTACCCCACCAGGATATAACACAAGCGATAAGCACCTGGTGACACAATGTGCCACCATGCTGATAAGGATCACCCGTCGAGAGGTCCCGAAATCCCTTTTAGGGGTTATGGCTATATATTCAAATAACGGAAAATTGCATCCCACTTCAAGATAACAAATATGCGGGGGTAGCGATTGTATCCCATGAATGAATGAATTTCTACCCCACCAGGACATCACACAAGCGATAAACACCCGATGACACAAAGTGCCACCATGTGGATGAGGATCACCGTGGAGAGGTCCCAGAAACCGTGTTCAGACAATTGGCCATATTTATGGCCTGCCTATATTGCGGCCCCTGGCAAAAGCCAGAGTAGGGCTTCAAAAAAAAAAAAAATTACGTCCTAAAAAGGACGTAAGGGTAAGTTAGTACATATTGTCTCCCATGTTAAACCCAGGCGGGGATCTATTAGACTGCTGATTTTAAACACGACAGTTTTCTGTGTATCAACATTTGGTGGGTTTTATTTCAGCTTGCAAACGACTTCTTCACTGTCTAGATTCTTGTAGCAAACAGCAGAACTGGCTGCAAACAGCGCGTTTAGACTCTGTCAGACTCACAAATAGACGCTGCCTTCCCTGTGTAGACTGACGGAATCTGTAAACGTTGTTCTGGTTATTTCCCTTTGAAGGAAAGTATGTATACCTGGGCTGTTCCAACAACTGTTTGTTCTTGGAAGAGACCGCATGGTGCTGGTGCATAACCGTTTAGCATTTATGCTGTTTTCAGACAGCAACAAGACAATTTTCTAAAGATAGCAAAGGTCAGAGTGACACTGACAGGGTATTTGTACATTATACACTGATCAAAACAGTCAAAAGTGATGGATTGAAAGGAGTTTTGTACCACTGATAGAAAAAATCGTCCACATATGGGATGCACTTTTTAGTTATTTTGAAGCCACACCTTGGCTTTTGGCGGGGGCTCTAAATACGGCCGGGCATTAAATGTGGCCTAACGGCTGAACGGGGTTTCCAGAACCTCTCCACGGGTGATCCTCATCCGCATGGTAGCACTTTGTGTCACCGGGTGTTTATCGCCTGTATGATGTCCTGGTGGGGTACAACTTACCTACCTACATACCACCAATAGAACACTAGGAAACTGTATTGACGTGTCCTAACTGTATGGAGTGTGTAAGGACACGAGACTTCACTGAAAGACTGCAGTACACATGATTTGATCTCATTATAACTCTTTTTTTTCCTCACCAGAGAAGACTGACCCCCTCCCCCATTTACCCCCTGAAAGCAACTCATAATGTATGAACTCCGTAGTTCCAGCGACGACCTTCATAGATCTCAGACAAACCTGCACTAGTAAACCGGATTACCGTCAGAAACCGAATCTCACACCTACGGAGTGCAAGCCCGTATCAATCACTTTACCACCGAGATCTCAGACCTTCAGAGAGCAAGGCAGACATTTCAACCATTTTACCACAGAGATCTCTGGACATGACGTCCAAGGGGTCACTCCACAGCCACCAGCTGATCAGACATCCCCCAGATCTGCTGCAGATGTTGCCGGGTTGTCAGAGTTGTCGCCCCTAGACCACATCGCCAACTTTAATATAGAGATAACGGTCCTAGAGATGCAGACGCGAACTTTAACCCGGCATCAACGACATTTTTAATCTAGGAATCATCGCATAGGCGTAGCAATCAAAAATAGCACAGGGAAAACCCCAGTGATCTTGCAGACAGCCCGGCTCGCTAGCTCAGCTGGTTAAACCTGACTGCGCGGCGACTGAGTGACAAACTCCTTGTGGTCCGGGTACACGCCCGGGATTAGGCACAAAAGACACAATTCTCCCAGATTTACAGTATATATCATGGAATCCACGCCTAAGGATTGTCGTATCCATAGTACCGAGCCAAAGGGTTTACAACTCATGGTTTCTGGATATTATTTTTTTTTTAATCTTGCAGAGAGGAAGGCAACTAAAGAAAAACTACCGTGGTGACAACATCACATATCTATCCCTGTTGGCGACAACATCACATGCCTATCACTGATGGTCACAACATCACATATCTATTATGTTGGTGACAACATCACATGCCTATCGCTGTTGGTCACAACATCACTTATCTATCCCTGTTGGTCACAACATCACATATCTATCCTGTTGGTCACAACATCACATATCTATCCCTGTTGGTCACAACATCACATATCTATTCCTGTTGGTCACAACATCACATATCTATCCCTGTTGGTCACAACATCACATATCTATCCCTGTTGGTCACAACATCACATATCTATCCTGTTGGTCACAACATCACATATCTATCCCTGTTGGTCACAACATCACATATCTATCCGTGTTGGTGACACCATCACATGCCTATCCCTGCTGGTGACAGAACCTTCCAGTAAATGTACTGAAATATTACCAAATGTAGATCTGTGGATTGATGAGCAACTGTTGGACAACATGGATGACATTTGTGCTGCGCCCCATGAACAGGGCGGCACCGTGATAACTGGGAACTTCAAAGGACAACAACTGTCAGCACACAGTAAGGGTGGAGGGGCGGGGGGGGGGGCCAATGTGGTAGCCCTCTCATTGTCAGAAGTGCAGCAGTATGACTAGATAATTACAGGAGATCTCTGCAGTAACACACACCCATAGTCATACATTAGTTTCTCTGATTCAAGTCTCTCTCACACACTCTCTCTCTCTTTATCTCTCTTTCTAGCTCTCTCTCTCTCTCTCTCTCGCTCTTGCTCTATATCTCTGGCGCTTTCTCTATCTCTCTCGCTCTCTCTCTCTCGCTCCCTCACACTGTTTCTCGCTCTTTCTCTCTCTCTCTCTCTCTCTCTTTCTCTCTCTCTTGCTCTTTCTCGCTTTTTCTCTTTACCCCTCTCTCTCTCTTTCTCTATCGCTCTTTCTCTCTCTCCCCCTCTCGCTCTTTCTGTCTTTCTCCTTCTCGCGCGCACTCTCTCTCCATAGTGTTTTTGAATATCCTACTCATTAAAAAAATATTTTGCTATTCAGCAGATTATTATTATAAAACACTAAAACAAGACCTAGTAACTTTAACCGAGCTACCAAAACAGTTTGCAAGAAGCTTCTGCCCCCTCCCACACGTGCCCTGATCCACAAATGTCATCAACTGGAAAGAGAAGGCCAACCAGAGAGATGAATGGAGGCGGGTGATATCTGCAGCAATGAACCTCAAGGGCTCGGAATGCTGAAGAAGAAGAAGGAGAAGAAGAAGAAGAAGAAGAAGAAGAAGAAGAAGAAGAAGAAGAAGAAGAAGAAGAAGAAGAAGAAGAAGTAATGTGAGTTTCATAATTCGGAAAGTAACCAGCTCACTGAAACAAAATAATGCTGGTGTAGTATGTGTTATCATACACACGGGAATGTCGCAGGTTCGCTGTAAATAGAATCGCAGAACCAGAATTTGTTTGTGTATTGCTTCTACCGTGCGATACATGTTTTCTATTGATTCCTTGATTGTGGCGAGATATTACACAATGTATTATATTTCTGCCAACGCCTGGGGTGATCGACAATAACTTCATATCCGCGTCGATACTTCGAGAAAACTATAATAAACTTGTATAATTACAACATAATCACAACATAATTTTGCCCTAGACCAAGAAAGACAGAAAAATGGGGAAATTGCGTTCTATTTGGGGAATTTCTGCTCTTATCTTCCTTGGCGTGACGTCACAAATTTAGAAAGAAACATGTAAAATGACATTGCCTGTGGCTTGTGGCATCTGATCTGTGATGAAACCACCCGACAGTCACTGGGTGTAGACACAGCTGGGTCAAATCCCTGTGCTGCCATTGATCTGCGTTTATAGAAGGCGTAGCATCAGGCACTGATAACAGGGAACACACTAGACTACAGGAAAATTTACAAGTTAAGGAAAATTAGATCCACTTGAAACAGTGGTCTCAAACAGATAAGTAGGTCGTCACGCTGGCAACAGACGTGGCTAAAATGTGTCATCGAAAGTCGGGTCTATCATTTGTCTGCTCCAGCAGCTTTGGAATTTAAGAGAATTATTCTCCAAGATGTGAAAAATACATAAGGTATTAGTCTCTCGGAGAGGTGAAGGTTCTGAGTCGTTTCGCTGGTAATTGTAGAGCTTACATTTACATGGTTTCTGTAACAAGTGCTGAAAAAATCTCTTACAGACCTGTCTGCCTACTTGTCTACTTACTTGTCTACTTACTTGTCTAACTACTTGTCTACCTACTTGCCTACCTACTTGCCTACCTACTTGTCTAACTACTTGTCTACCTACTTGCCTACCTACTTGCCTACCTACTTGTCTAACTACTTGTCTACCTACTTGTCTACCTACTTGTCTACCTACTTGTCTACCTACTTGTCTACTTACTTGTCTACCTACCTGTCTACCTACTTGTCTACCTACTTGTCTAACTACTTGTCTACCTACTTGTCTACCTACTTGTCTACCTACTTGTCTACCTACTTGTCTAACTACTTGTCTACCTACTTGTCTACCTACTTGTCTACCTACTTGCCTACCTACTTGTCTAACTACTTGTCTACCTACTCGTCTACCTACTCGTCTACCTACTCGTCTACCTACTTGTCTACCTACTTGTCTACCTACTTGTCTACCTACTTGCCTACCTACTTGTCTACCTACTTGTCTACCTACTTGTCTAACTACTTGTCTACCTACTTGTCTACCTACTTGTCTACCTACTTGTCTACCTACTTGCCTACCTACTTGTCTAACTACTTGTCTACCTACTTGTCTACCTACTTGCCTACCTACTTGTCTACCTACTTGTCTACCTACTTGTCTACCTACTTGTCTACCTACTTGTCTCCCCACCTCCTTCTTCTTATAATTATTAGAATTGTTTGTATTATACCTCATGTGGGATTATGAGGCCCTATTTAGGCCTAGTGGATTACAACATAGACTAACTGGCCCCTAACAACCCACTGGCTCTTTACAAGCTTGTTGTCAAATTCGACTAAATAGGCTTGTTTCCTTTGAGTAAATTAAAGTCAAGATCCCTGTTCACGCCTTAGCTGCATGGGGCATATGGAAAAAGCACCCATATTTTTAAAGAACAATCGGCACTAGATGCGTAATATGGTCAGAATTACGCCGGCCGTCTTTACTTCCCCAGGAAATCCATCCTAGTACCTGGTCGACTTCTGATCCCATACCATAATAAAAATCCACGCACCCAGAGTGGGTTTCGATCGCAGTTCTTTCCTTCGAGGTTGCAGTTTCAGCTGCCTTGGAGACAAAGAACCAAGAGTCTGCCTAAAACACACTAGGTCAGGAGAATCGATGTGGGTGCAAAACTCACGCCAGGAACACGGCTACAGTTCACAAGTGGACGAATAACCAGAACTGTCCCCTAAAGTTTACATCTGGTGAACGAGATGAAGAAGAGAAGAAAAACCAAAAGGAAATTAAAATGAAAGAGAAGAAGAAGACGAGGAAGAAGAAGTGAACCCGGACCACAAGGAGTTCGTCACCCGCTCACCGAGCAATCCGGTTTAGCCAACTACGCTAGAGAGCCGGGCGTGTATTTTGCTATGCTCCTTAACTACGATTATATCCCACAACCCCCCCCCCCCCCCCCCCATATTTTTGCCGATACAAATAAGTATGGCGCACGGGGTTTGAGGGCAAGGAGGGCGGGGAGGGGGGTGGAGACCAACGTTTTCAGCGCGCCTGATCTATGTTCCGGTCCCAAAGACACGAAATCTCTACGTCATGCAACAATATGATAAATGACTTCTTAAACGACGTCTCCACATATTTTGCCTCCTTGTTTTCCCTTGTTGGTTTTCTATGCTGAAGTGAGAAACGATCTGCCGGCTGGTTCCCGCCTTTTGTGCAAGCGGTTACCGCCAAAACCGGTTCAATAGAATTCTGTATAGAAGAGACACAGCCGGCAAGACAGCCAAAGTTGTCTCACAGATTGATGAGTCGCGTCACTGTGATGACTTTAGACCGTAGATGGATGGCTCCCGTGTCGAACTGATGACTGCTGCTGTATTTAAGTTAGCATCTTTTTGTGACTTACTAGTCCCTTTCTGAATTTCTCTTTTACTTTAAACTTTCCCCCACTTACCCAGACCATTGCTAGCATTTCTTAACGTTCTTCCCCCTTCAGAATCATTGATTTATGGACTGCAAGGATTGCAGCATTAGGATTAGACAGTTACGTCATGTAACTTCTTTTTTTGTTGTTCCCCTGTTCTGTGATGATGATTGATAACATTTACATCTGTCTTCCATTTTTCTTCGTCTGGCACAGTTGATCGGTTTTTTTTCAACAGAACGGCAAGAGTTTTTGTTCCATTTTTCTTGTGTCTGTCTGTGGTTCTGCTTTCTTTGTATTAAGAATAATACGCTCAGAAGGATTGATTGAGGATCAGAGAAGGCACAGAGGGAAAATAGAGTAAGAGAGGGGAGGAGACAAGAAGAAAACTACTCTAGAAGAGCAGTTACTTTCTTTGACAACTCAAATATTATAAAATGCAGTTTGATGGGTTATGTTGGTTTTGTGTCAACTGTCTATTGTGAGGTTGCCGGTCAAGAGCTTGATATCTGAATGTTGAAAATCCGATAGTGTGATATTATCTGTCAAAGTTAGCTTGCTTATGCGTCTTTTTGTTTTAACATTTTGTCTTTCTAGTTCTCTCTCTCTCTTCTTCTTCTTCTTCTTCTTCTTCTTCTTCTTCTTCTTCTTCTTCTTCTTTCTTTCTTCTTCTTCTTCTTCTTCTTCTTCTTCTTCTTCTTCTTCTTCTTCTTCTTCTTCTTCTTCTTTTTCTTCGCATTCACCTAAATTCCTTCAGAAAGTTCTGGTTGTTCTCTAATTAGTCAACTATGACATCATGCTTGTTAAAGGTCAGTAGATCTAGATTTCTCCCCATAACGTGACCAAAGAAGCCACACGACCACCTTGTGTTTTTCATTTTTTAAAAACATTTTGTCTTGTAAACTCTTTATCTGTCTGTGTTTGTTGTCCTCTCTCTCTCTCTCTCTCTCTCTCTCTCTCTCTCTCTCTCTCTCTCTCTCTCGCTTTCTCTCTCTATCTATCTATCTCTCACACACACACACACACATACAATATGATGCGACAGTAAAACACAGACAGAACCTCAATAGATGACTCGCCCAGCTCAAGCAACGAACGCTACACAGTCTGGCACGAAGCCACTAAGAACCAGAAACACGCCTGATCACCGCAGCTCCAGGCACAGACTCACTCACTAGCTCCACCTGAGGACAACTTCCTTGGGAGACGAGAGACGGAGCGCCAGTGGGTACGTCCGGTGGGCTTGATGTCTATACTGTGAATCGATCAGTAAAGTAGTTCTGTATTAGACACGTGAAGGTTGAGTAAACAGTGTCAGAGCAGAAATGGCGATGGCGGCCTGGTTTTGTTTTTTTCAAATGGAGTGAGCTATATCTTGGTTTAGGATCTCCGTGGTGGTCAGGTCGTTTGCTATGCGCTCTGAAAGTAGTGAGTTCGTTTCTAAGCCTTTATATTTCGATTCACAGTTGCATTTTTGTACAGAGCCCCATGGGATCGTCGCTGGCGCTACAGGGTTCAAGTTTTGAGAGACGCACTCGGCAAGCAGCAGCCATATATATATATATTTAAAGAGAGAGAGAGAAAGAGAGAGAGAGAAAGAGAGAGAAAAGAGGAGAGTAAACAGAGACGCGAGAGAGAGAAAGAGAGAGAGAGCCATATGGGATAAAGGAGGTTAATTAAGTAGATAGTGTGGACCATACCATTTTTTTTAGAAACACGATGTTTACAAAATTCAGAGAGAGAGAGAGAGAGAGAGAGAGAGAGAGAGAGAGAGAGAGAGAGAAGAAAAAGAAGAAGAAGAAGAAGAAGAAGAAGATGAGGAGGAGTAGACAAATAGAGAGAGTGTTTTGTCACAGTTCTCGTTAACAGATAAGCGGGAGTACACAGTGAGTACGGAGTGCGCATAAAGAAGAACACGTTGTACTTGTGTGAGCACAAAAATGGCGGACATGAGGAACCACGTGGCTGGAGACTCCTTACAGCTGGCATTGAATGTAAAGATGATACTTGATGATAGTTTTATTGAAACCGAATAAAAACAATCAAATAAATGCCCTTTCACTGAAATCTAAGACATAATTAGTTGTTTTACGAATTTTCGCCATACTGTTTGAACTTCTTTTAAAAACATAATTAAATTTTTCATGAACTGCGGCCGTGTCTCCCCCAGGGGCTTGATTGTCTCCTCTCAAAAAGACATTTTAATTAGTGCCTATGATAGCCGCAGACTCCATTAGCACTCGCATCGCAGTCATGCCTTCTCTGCCTCGACAAGGGGCTCGGGATTTGCGTCTCAATGAGAATGCCAGAGGAAACAATGGCTTTAGCGTTACTCGCCAGATGAGAAAAGCATGCCGCCAATGGGGTTCCGTTCTGCAACGGCGATGTTGCTTTTATGTTTCGACAAGAGCGCCGTTAAACGCTGATGGCGCGAAAACATGCAACAGTTGATTACACTAGCAGACGCCATGACAGTTGGGACGGTAAGAGTGCCAGGAAACCTCATGGAACGTTGCAGAATGTGGCAGAGCGTGCTCCACACTTAGTGGATCAGGAAGTGGGTTCAGACTTTCAGATATGATATACCACAGTAAGAAAGTCAAGGGGACCCTACATCTCTGTATCCGTCACCCCTAGCACCCAGGCTAAGCACGGCACCTTGAAGGATTTTCAATAGCACGATCATTATTTTAGGTGCTTCGTGTGATCTCGTACAAAAATTGATAAGAAACATAAACAGTGTGGTTACTTTCTGTATTCAACGGATTTCAGAGCGGTGTAGGCAGTAGGGACTGACGGTTGGAGTTGGGGCGAGGGTTGAGTCTACAGATTTCGTAAAGTAAAGTATATTACCCATTTCGCCACCTTTAGACACAATGGGCATATAGACACAGAGCTATGTTCTATAGAACATCGGCACTCGGTAGTCGATGTGTCGGCACTCGGTAGTCGATGTGTCGGCACTAGGTAGTCGAACAATATGCCGGCCGCCTTTATTCCCCAGAATTTTACTTGGTACCCATTTCAGGTTGAATAGACTTTGGTCAAAGTCATTTCTGAGAAAAAAGTCAAGTTCTGCTGGCATTTGAACCTAGACCTTCGTATCCACAAACTAGTGTCTAACCGCTACACCACAGCGGCTGATCCTGTGGATATAGAGTCCCACACGTCGTGCAGTCGTCCTATACATCGTGCAGTCGTCCCACAGTCGTCCCATACATCGTGCAGTCGTCCCACACATCGTGCAGTCGTCCCACACATCGTGCAGTCGTCCCACACATCGTGCAGTCGTCCCACACATCGTGCAGTCGTCCCATACATCGTGCAGTCGTGTCATACAACGTGCAGTCGTCCCATACATCGTGCAGTCGTCCCATACATCGTGCAGTCGTCCCATACATCGTGCAGTCGTCCCATACATCGTGCAGTCGTCCCATACATCGTGCAGTCGTCCCATATATCGTGCAGTCGTCGTCCCATATAAACAGTCCCATACATCGTAAACGTCTAAACATAGTCCCATACATGTTTACATATAAACAGAAACTCTAAAGCTAACATTGCATAAATACTACATTCACTTGCCGAAACGTGTGAGGCAGAGATAAGCTTTACAAATTTTCAAAATACGTGTAAATTACCATACAGGAAGTGGCTGTCTACACGACTATTCTGAATGTCTCAGACCCACAAGACGGCTGTTAGCACAACTATTGTGAAAATAAACAGCTCGAAGAAGGGATATTAACACGTCTTTCATGGATGTCAATCTTACTGCTGGGTGAGTTAGCGGGGTTGAGGTAATTTTTCTTTAAAGTAAAAGGGATTTCTCTCTCTCTCTCTCTCTCTCTCTCTCTCTCTCTCTCTCTCTCTCTCTCTCTCTCTCTCTCTCTCTCTCTCTCTCTCTCTCTCTCTCTTGTTTTGTGTCTCTCTCCGTCTCTATGTCTATAAACAAACACAAATACACACACACAAACACACACATCTCACATTCTTTATCTTTCTTTCTTGCTGTCCTTCTGTCTGCATGTCAGTATGTAGACCTGTTTGTATGACTGCCTGTCCGTCCATCACCCTCTTCCCTCCCCGCAGTAAGTACTATCTATCAAGTCTTTTAATGTCTCTGCCGTTCTGTCTGCATGATTCGTTCTGTCTGTATGTCTGTCTGTTTCTGTCCGTCTGTCTGTCTTTTTTTTTATTGTAGGATGCTTTGCTTGTAGACTGTAACAGATCAGATTACGACTGTTATGTAACTTCCCCCACACGAACCGCTGGACTGCCTGCAACTTTTCTCTTCAGGAAAGATATGATAAAAATGGCGTACCTTCCTAAAATGTGGGGAATTTTTAACAGTTAACTTTTATTGGTCAGCCAAACAAACAATCGAAAGAAGCGTATAGTCATGGAAACAATCAACAGTAACCGAAGATCTGATTGGCTAGCCAACAGACTAAACCAAGACTAATCAACCAATTAAAGTGTTCAACATTCAGACACCTAGTCTACCCAACAAACATCCATTTTTTTCTGTCTGTCTGTCTGTCTGTCTGTCTGTCTGTCTGTCTGTCTGTCTGTCTGTCTGTCTGTCTGTCTGTCTGTCTGTCTGTCTGTCTGTCTGTCTGCCTGCCTGTCTGTCTGTCTGTCTGTCTGTCTGTCTGTCTGTCTGTCTGTCTGTCTGTCTGTCTGTCTGTCTGTCTGTCTGTCTGTCTGTCTGTCTGTCTGTCTGTCTGTCTGTCTTTCTTTCTTTCTTTCTTTCTTTCTTTCTTTCTTTCTTCTTCTTCTTCTCCTCCACCACCACCTCCCGTTCTCGTTGTTGTTGTTGTTGTTCTTCTTTCTTTCTTTCTTTCTTTCTTTCTTTCTTTCTTTCTTTCTTTCTTTCTTTCTTTCTTTCTTTTCTTTTCTTTTTCTTTCTCAAGACAGTCCTTATAGATGCAGAGACATTTCCCAAAGCAAAAATATCTTAAATAACCGTGCTGGTTATCAGAAAACGAAAGATACTAAAAAAAAAAAATGCAAAAAAAAGTTCAAGAGACAACCATTTCTACAAATGTGACAGCAATTCTGGATGACGCAATCGCCTCGAATCACGATTTCCGGTAGCTTATCTGGTTCTTCCGGCGATTTTCATCAAGTTGCCGCGGGTATTTATCCGCCAGTAGGAATGAAGTCGGCAAATGCCCACTAACGGAAACCCAAACTGTCATGGGTGCTTTATCTTCTCTGTGCAAATGTCAAAGTGATAAATTATTTATACTTGATGAATTCAGTTGTCTTTTACTGTGTCCCATATTTATCGCATAAATAACACGAATGCAAAGTTCAACACAGAAATACAACTGCACATTTGTAATTGATAAAACAGGGGTAGTGTTTTTGATATCCAATGACTTATCAAATCTCAAAATACAATTTTGTGTATAATTCTCGCTTTGTCTCAATTA
The DNA here is from genome assembly GCA_905116865.2 of Candidula unifasciata. Lineage (NCBI taxonomy): Eukaryota > Metazoa > Mollusca > Gastropoda > Stylommatophora > Geomitridae > Candidula > Candidula unifasciata. Next base: position 155,665 of record CAJHNH020001036.1, read on the forward strand.
AGCTTCCATGACAACTAATAATTATTTACCTTTTTCGTCGTTTTTTCTCTTCATACTCTTCTTCTTCTTCTTCTTCTTCTTCTTCTTCTTCTTCTTCTTCTTCTTCTTCTTCTTCTTCTTCTTCTTCTTCTTCTTCTTCTTCTTTTTCTTCTTCTTCTTCTTCTTTTTCTTCTTCTTTGTCTTATTCTTCTTCTGCTTTTTCTTTTCTTCCTACTCCGGTATTTTTGCACTGTTTTCTTTTACTCTTCTTTCTTGCTTCCACTTTCTCACTGGTTGAACTATATTGTCTGCTACACACTGGGCAAAAACACAATCTTCAGGTCAAGTAAACTTTCCTCGTTTCATTTTTCTTTCCTAGATTCATGTATACTTTTCTAGATTCAAATATACTTTCATAGATTGACATATACTTTCCTAGATTTACGTATACTTTCCCACATTCCCATATACTTTTCCGGTGCCACGTATACTTTTCAAAACAGCTAGATTTTACATGAGAAGAAAGGCGTCGATAGCGGTGGTGGCCTTCAGTTACAGCCTCCAACTGAAGCGTTTCTGGTTCGGAACCGTGTGGACCAACGGTCTTCAAACTGGCGTGGTGGGGGTGCTATAGAGGGAAGGGGGTGCTTTAGGGAGAGGCGGTGGGAGTTTTAATGGGAAGCCAAACAATTTTGAAATGAGTCTATGTCTACTTGTATTATTCCCTAATACTTGACTATGTTTTTCTTGTTTAATTCTAAATAAAATATGTTTTAAACTTTTTATAACAAGTTTGTGTATTTATAAGTAGTCTGTAGTCAACCCTTAACAATCTCATTAACATTATTACATGTTCATTTAGTTATAGATTAAGAATACGTATGTTATCTTGATTAGGGAGGGGAAGCGTGGGGTTTCTTGCCATATACTTGAGGGGGCACCACATAAAAAAGGTCGGAGAAAACTGGTGAACAGTATGGAGTTTGACACATAAACACTCACAGACATACACGCAAACAAACACAGACACACACAAACACACAGAAATGTATCGTAAACTGCCGTCGACCACCTACTCCAGCGACGCAGGAGAACTTGCCTGATGTCAAGTCTTCTCACAACACTAGTCGATCTCCCTTTTGGCTACAAATCAATCGCCTCGTAAAAATCAACAAGAGTAGGCCGAATAGCCTCGCTGCCATGTCACAAAAAAAAAAAAAAAAAAACAGATTATAGGTCTACTCAAAAAAGACTTATTCTGGTTGTAATAAATGAATAAATTATATGTCTACTTTGGTTTTACGATATTCATGCATTGTTCAGTTTTCTCAATATCTGGTCCAAAGGGGCACGCTATAGGAGGTATACTTGCCACTAAGAGGCATCGACCTCGAGATCCCAAGAAATGGGATCAAATTGTTTGTACATGTGTGAAGACTACCAGTAAATAGTAGGGCTTTACCGAATAGTGATTTTCACTATTCGGCCGAATACGAATAACGGGACCAACTATTCGGTCGAATACGAATACGAATAGTGCACTGTGTATACAAAATTTCTTTTTAAAAAATACACACGCACACACACATTCATAATGTCAAATTTACGCTGCACTTTTACTTCACATAAAGTAGCATATAAAAGTCATCTTCTTCTTTAGCATTCTGAGTCCTTGAGGTTTACTGCTGTAGATATCACTCGTCTTCATTCATCTCTCTGGCTGGCCTTCTCTTCACAATTTGTGACACCAGTTGTTTGCAGGTCTGGCTGGACATTATCTCTCGAACTTATTTTTTGTCTGCCTTGTGGTCTACGCTCATTCTTCTCTCAGGTGTATAGTTTTTACTTCTCTGTCTTCTGACATTCTTTCAATTTGCCCCAACCATTTTAGTCTGTTAGCTCTCATGATGCCAGTGATCAATGGTGATTTAAACATATTATGTGTTACGTTGTTGCTTCTCACTCTCCATTCCCCGCTGTTAGCCTTTTTGTAATGGGTCCGAAGATTTTTCGTAAGACGGTTTTCGAAAACCTGTAATAAGGCCTCATCTCTTTTTTATTTCTGCTTCAAGTTTCGGAGCCATATAACACGGCTGGTCTTATCAAAGTTTTGATTTTGGTGTTGCGAGACAGACACTTTGACTTTAGCAGATGTTGAAGGGCGTAGTATACTTTTTTTATAGATGCAAGTTAGAGCAGTTGAAGTTTGCACCCAAGTTCTTATGTGTTTCCGTTCGTTTGATTTTCATATTATCAACTTAGATGTGGCCAGAGTTTATATTCTTTCCATGTCTTGTTAGCATTCGTGCAGAATAGTAAACATTTAAAAACATTTTATGTTTTGCATCCTTCAGTCAGTCTGTGGTAACTAATAACTAGGAATGAAAGAATCCTAAGTATTTTAACAAGTAACTATACTTCGAAATTGTCACTGACAGCTTAGTTAATGCATGAAAGCGGCATTAGCTTTCAACAAAACCAATCGTTCCATGTTGTCAGCATTAGGGCGTGTATGTAGAAGCGGGTGTAAGGTAACTACTATTCGTATTCGGCCCGACCGCAACTATTCGGCCGAATACCGAATAGTCAATAGGTCCACTATTCGGCTCCGAAGCGAATACAAAGCGAATATTCGGTACAGCCCTAGTAAATAGTGCACCACAGAGACACCACTTAGACCTAATGGTAGCAGATCCAGAGGTCGACCACGCAAACCATGGATAGATGGAATAGCCGAGGTCTTAAATACCAACATCAACGCAGCACATACCAAGGCCCGCACCCGATGCCTTTATAAAACCTGAGTCTGCAAGGCAGAACAGAACTGGGAAGAAGAAAGAACAGGAAAAGAAGAGGAATAATGAAGAAGTAGTGTAGTAGTTAGTAGTAGTGGTAGTAGTAGTGGTAGCAGCAGCAGCAGCAGTAGCAGTAGCAGTAGTAGAAGCGGCAGCAGTAGTAGTAGCAGCAGTAACAACAGCAGCATTAGTAGTAGATGCAGCGGCAGCAGTAGTAGTTGTTGTAGTAGTATTAGCAGCAGCAGCAGTAGCAGCAGCAGTATCAATAGTAGTAGAAGTAGTAGTAGCAACAAAAACAGTACTAATAGCAGCAGTAGCAGTAGCAGTAGTAGAAGTGGCAGCAGCAGCAGCGGCAGTATCAGTAGTAGTCGTAGTAGCATGAGTAGCAGTAGCAACAGCAGCAGCAGCAGCAGCAGTGGTAGCCTCAGAACATGAAGATCACAAAAACTAAGTGCTGCAATAATTACCACAGGGAAACACCAACAAAATAGTTAGAATATTAAATGGAACGGCTTCTGGAAACAGAGGCCAGTGCAAATAAACAAGGGCGACTTTTGACAGCTTGATGTCACAAAATGAAACGTGTCAACATCAACACATCAAACTATGCATTATGCTAGTTATCACCAAAACTGGAGACACATGATCGCACACGCCAGTCAGCTAAGCGCCAATGATGATGATGATGGATGATGATGATAGAACATTTCCTTTGGAACGTCATCTACATTCATCTGTCCGTTTCCAAATCTTTCATCAGTTAGTTCCACGATAATCTCCCCAGAGACCGCCCATATACACACTAGCTCACTTCTGATTGGTTGACTTAGATTCACCCGACCTTGCCACAAGGTGACGGGAAGTGTTCCCCAATGCCTTTGATATTGCTTGTTCTGAATTTCAGCATGCCAAAAACATGTAGAAACTGGGTCTAACAACAACCCCCTAGAGATTGCCACAACCTATGTCACAGGTATTCTCTTTCTCGAAAGAAAAACGTAAATGCAAGACAAGCCAGAAAGTAAACAACAGCGCGGAACTCTCACAAAAGTAGACCAGTCCAAAAAGGTTATTTATGGAACGTGACCTACTTTTACTGGAGAGACTAACGTCGAAATAAATCTTTCATCTATCAACCATACTACGTTTTCGGATTTTGTCATCATCTTTTCTTCTCACGCACGAATTGTTTATATCGTTTTTATTTAGGTAAAATATAATCTCGTGTAAACAGATAAATGAATAAACAGAAAACTGACTTTGGGTCAGTGGGGAACTTACTGCCACTTCTAGAATAGATGACACACTTGTGCAGTGTATAGCAGACTCGTACTGTACCCAGACAACATAATCTACCTTGCCAGAAACCTGGAAACCAGCGAAACCCGATAACATGCCACCCAAAAAGAGAACATCTACGGAAAGTTTGGATAAGGGAGATCCCAGTTTTTCCACTTTCATACACAAACATAAACAATTCTGGTGGAATACGCTGGAGAATGTTTCTTGTGACAGAGCTTAAAAACATCGACAGATCCAAGTTTTGTATCCCATCACAGGCAGCAATTATCTTGTGATAACGAATTAATGCGCTAATAACAGATTCAGTTTAGATAACTGCACAAACCTGCGTATTGTCAGCCATGTTTTCTCGAAGATGTTTGTCTCCCTGGCAAATTAGGCTTTCCACAAATACTAATAGGATTAAAGGGAGTGAACCTTGGGGCAAGTTGGGGTCATTAATATATTTGTGTACACATCAATAAATATTAATTATCGATGTTACTTCTTCTTCTTCTTCTTCTTCTTCTTCTTCTTCTTCTTCTTCTTCTTCTTCTTCTTCTTCTTCTTCTTCTTCTTCTTCTCCTTCTTCTTCTCCTTCTTCTTCTACTTCTTCTGTTTCTTTTCTTCTTATTATTATTCTTTTTTTTTCATCTACCCCCCCCCCCCCAACCCACCCAATTTTCTACACCTTCTCCTCTTTTCTTTTATCTCTCATTTATTATATCCAAGACCCAATCTGTGACGCATTTTTTAAATGCCCCACCCAGCCGTCCTCTGGGTCTCTGAATATAATCCAAGGGTTTCTGAGATGTGCCCGAGTGATCCTCATCCGAATGGTGGCACTTTGTGTCACAGGTGTTGGTCGAATCGTCGTGCTGTCCTGGTGGTATTGACCGTCGGTCAGTCATTGCCCTTCAACTAGCTATCATCTATGGGAGCTATGTGCTCCCATCCTTCCATGTTGGTTATTTGTTCCCGTGGATATCTTGTAGAGCCTCACAGAGATGGTTTGGGTTCGACGACCATAAATCTCTGACCAGCCCGACCTAAGTGGCGCAGACTGTAAGCCTCGAATGTTTGGCGTCGGTGTTGGTTCGATTCTTCTAGCTCTACTGACCTATCTGTCCTGATCTTTCCTTCAAAGTCAACTTGTTGGACAGGGAGTCGTCTAGAGCTTCGTCCAGTTTTAGGTTTAGATATGAGGTACCCAGTGCTCTGTCTGGAGATGGAGTGTCAGAGATCCCATTTGTGGATATAGTGTCTAGTGTTTGGGTTTGTTTAGAGGCAAACTAGGAGGTGTAATTAGCTAAGCGTCAACAGGCACATTTCATCCTCCTCATCATCATCATTTTCATCATCATCATCATCATCAAGATGTGCCCTTCAGATAAGAGTAGGGGAGATCTTACTCGATCACCAGGATTAGGGATCAGGTCAGTGTACTTATCGCTCCCTATCTATATGTTACTTCACAACTTATACAGCACGTTTGATTAATTTATTGCTGTGTTGTGTCCTTAGTCGGCGTCTGTGGCTTAGACGTTGCGAACGCGCTTCGTAATGTCGGGGTGCCGGGTTCGATCCCTGTTACAGACGGTTTGTCTTGCGATGGTTTCGACCGTGGTACCGAGAGCCGGCCTCCAGAAAGCAATGGCAAACTACTGGACTTAAATTTGCCTAGGAAAACCAGAACATCCAGAAGGTGCTGGGGTTGGTTCTGCAACGTCCTAATGATGTGAGCTTATAAGTGTCACACAGGAGTCGCAGTCGATTCCACCATACCCTTCTATCGTATGCAGTCACTTTCATATCTCGGTGGGAACCAAGTCCAGCCCCACTGGCCCATGGTTTCTCTTGGATGTCCTGGTTTCCTAAACCAATATATTTCTCATTTCAGTGCCTGTTTGCTGATTCTCTTCTTTTCTCCTTATTATGTGCCCAGTGAAGCGATTAATGAGCGCCATCTTCTCTGTCTAATTACCGTTGATACTAATGGTTGCCCAGACATGTCTTTACTCCTGTCTAATTCATCCTAAATTGTATTTCACATTTTCCCGAGACATTTGTTTTCAAATCCAATTAACTTTCGTTCCGTGTCTTTAGTGGTTTCATAATTTTGACTGGCGTATGCTATTAGTGAAATAACATTCAAACTGAAATTACGTAACTTAGTTCCAAGACAACCGAAATGGGCTATGTATGTGTGTATGTAAGTTGTAGCCCCCCCCCCCCCCTTCCCACACCCGGGACATCCCACAAGCGATAAATACCCGATGACACAAAGTGCCACCATGCGAATGAGGTCCCGGAAACCGCGTTCAACCTCTAGGCCCTATCTGCGGCCCCTGGCAAGAGCCAGACAAAATAACGGCAAATTGCATCCCACAAGCTGATGTGACAATAGAATGTATCTGTTACATTACGAGCTTGAACCTACAACTTATATACAACAATTCAATGTGAGTATCACATTCCGGCCTCGACTCTACAGCTTTTATACAACAATACAATCTACTTGTCACACACACACACACACACACACACACACACACGCATGCACGCACGCACGCACACACACACACACGCGCGCACGCACACACACACACACACAGACCAGAAAATCAATTGTGAATTGTAAAGAGATCCCTGATGAAAGGCACCTGATAAAGACACAACTGTGATCGTTGCTGTGGAATCCGATGTCTGCTGTTGATTACTTCAACACTGAAGAAGAAGAAAGGAGACTCAAAGGCTGTCCTCTCGAGCCTGGAGAGATGTTTCTGTCTAATCAGGAAGTCAGCCTTGTGTAATCTGGGCCGGCCTTAACAAGATAATGACCCCAGATCAAGCCTAAGAGATTGCTCTACGACGGAACACTGCCATTTTTTATTTCTATATTTTAATAAGCCAGGCTTTCAGAATATTCTAGGGAGTAGATAAAAACAACGCGTGGACAGATAAGTAGCGACGACAAATGACGACGTTCACCTGTTTAGCGATATTATCCCGCCCCAATGTGGGAGGCAATTTTGTTTGTTTGTTATTTCTCAGCCCCCAACCCTGCTCTTGTCGGGAGCTCTAAAAATAATCTAACGGTTGAACCGGATGTCTGGGACACCCCGACGAATGTTGACACATTTTGTTACCGATTTGAAATGCTTGTTTTGTGGTCCTGGTGGGATTAAACGTCAGTCAGTCAGTCAGTCAGTCAGTATCTAAGCAGCTAGGTGTAGCAATACTCGATGGAAGACTCTCTCTCTCTCTCTCTCTCTCTCTCTCTCTCTCTCTCTCTCTCTCTCTCTCTCTCTCTCTCTCTCTCTCTCTCTCTCTGAGGAAATAGGAAATACTTTCATGGTCATTTTTTTCATCACTATTTTCCTCGTGTGTGTTCCAGGGTCCTAGTGAGGGGAAGACAAATATAAACCCGCTGCCACTAAAAAAACATATGGGAAGAGTCGACTAATTGGGGTTTTTCTTCGAAATCCGAGTGTATCTGCCTGAGAGGCGAGGAATGAACAGTCTGCATGCACACAAAAAGCCACAAGTGTAAAACGTATGTGCACGCAACGCTTAGATGCTTAAACAAAACTTGAGTCTAGAAGTGGACGAACAACTAAAACTTTCTGCGAAAGCTTACAATCAGTGAAAGTGAAAATGAAGAAGCTTCTGCTTCTTCTTCTTCTTCTTCTTCTTCTTCTTCTTCTTCTTCTTCTTCTTCTTCTTCTTCTTCTTCTTCTTCTTCTTCTTCTTCTTCTTCTTCTTTTTCTTCTTCTTCTTTTCTTCTTCTTCTTCTTCTTCTTCTTCTTCTTCTTCTTCTTCTTCTTCTTCTTCTTCTTCTTCTTCTTCTTCTTCTTCTTCTTTGCAATCGCCGGCTTTAAGCTCCAGGTTAAAGTTATGGATTTTTGAGCATTTTGGGATTTTTTTTCTTGTTTCCAAAAATGGGACCCTGGAATCCACACGACGAATGTGGAAAAATCTGTTTACAGACAAAATTAACAATTCTAATATTTTGACATCAACTTATCCGAAACATCAGAAAATCAGTCACCATTTTAGATAACGTGATGAGAAATAATCCCTGATTTTGGTTACTGTGTGAGATGTTGAAACATGACAGTCTGCGCTTACCGGCACAGCACATGATGTTCACAAGCCCGACAAGACAAAACAAATGACCACATTCTATGACAACTGGAACGATCCATGGAAAAGGAAACACAGGTTTAAAGTGAGAGAAGGCTCTGGTACAAGCAACTGTCATGGGGGAACGGGTCTCATTGCACACACTGATACTTGTTGTTGGAGATCGGACGATCTAGAGAAGAATCGTCGCCCACGCCAGTCGAAGATATAAACACGGACACTCACAATTCACCCACACGCATTCTTACTCCCACAGATAAATACCACACGCACACACAACCACACTTAACAGCTTAGGCGAGTATACTTATTCCTCTCTCATTCTCTCACACACATGCACACATGCACACACACATGCACACACACATGCACACACACGCACACACACATGCACACACACATGCACACACACATGCACACACACATGCACACACACACACACACATGCACACACAGTAACGCAAACATGTTTACGCATGCTCTCACACCTTTCCTTTACAGACAGACACAAACACACACCTTAGCACATACTACACACATACACACACTCTCTCTCTCACACACACATACACACAAAGACACACATATACACACACACACTCTCTCTCTCTCTCACGCACACACTCACACGCACACACAATTTTTTTTTATTATTTCATATTGAAAACAAAATGAGCCAGCAAAGTCGACACACAATAAATAAAATGACAGCTGTGTCACTAGTGGCGTTTCTCACCACATTATCTCCAGTGGGTATGGATTCCAGTTGTTCAGACATACAGTAGATTTATTTCTTGATTTACACACGAACAACCAGTGTTGTAAACACGGCTGTGTCTTAAGTTATCAAATGCGTCAAGCAAAACAATGATCCAACCTAACATTATGGAAGATTTGCTTGTGATAACTATGGAGCGTTTAATCAATAACAGGTGAGAATGGAAGGGGTTCTAGTAACCGACTGTGTCAGTGTGTGTATAAACTGACAGAGTGTTAAATAACTGCTTTGTGAGGAGTCAGGTAACGTGACGGGTTAGTAGGATTAGACAGGTAATATAACTAAGACTGTGTAAATTAACGTGACAAGTAGACAGAGGCAGTTAGCTAAGAAAATTAGTTGACGTGACGAGGAGGCAGAAGCAATTAGCTAAGACTGTGAATTGACGTGTCAAGTAGACAGAGGCAGTTAGCTAGGACTGTGAGTTAAAGTGACACGTAGGCAGAGGCAGTTAGCTAAGACTGAGATAATGTGACGAGTATGCAGAGGCAGTTAGCTAAGACTGTGAGTTGACGTGACGAGTAGGCTGAGGCAGTTAGCTAAGACTGTGAGTTGACGTGACGAGTAGGCAGAGGCAGTTAGCTAAGACTGTGAGTTGACGTGACACGTAGGCAGAAGCAGTTAGCTAAGACTGTGAGTTGACGTGACAAGTAGACATGGGCAGTTAGCTAGGACTGTGAGTTGACGTAACTAGTAGACAGATGCAGTTAGCCAAGACTGTAAGTTGGCGTGACAAGTAGACAGAGGCAGTTAGCTACGACTGTGAGTTGACATGACACGTAGATAGAAGCTGTTAGCTATGACTGTGAGTTGACGTGACAAGTAGACGGAGGCAGTTAGCTAGGACTGTGAGTTGACGTGACGAGTAGACAGAGGCAGTTAGCCAAGACTGTAAGTTGACGTGACAAATAGACAGAGGTAGTTAGCTAGGACTGTAAGTTGACGTGACAAGTAGACAGAGGCAGTTAGCTAGGACTGCGAGTTGACGTGACAAGTAGACAGAGGCAGTTAGCTAGGACTGCGAGTTGACGTGACGAGTAGACAGAGGCAGTTAGCTAGGACTGCGAGTTGACGTGACGAGTAGACAGAGGCAGTTAGCTAGGACTGTGAGTTGACGTGACGAGTAGACAGAGGCAGTTAGCTAGGACTGTGAGTTGACGTGACGAGTAGACAGAGGCAGTTAGCTAGGACTGTGAGTTGACGTGACGAGTAGACAGAGGCAGTTAGCTAGGACTGTGAGTTGACGTGACGAGTAACAGAAACAAAATTCCAAATTGGGCTGATTGACTCTGGGTGACATGGGAGAGAAACATAGTTACTGTAACTGCGAATGAATGAGTTGGCGTGACATGAAAGAGGGAGAGAGAGAGAGGGAGGGAGAGAGAGAGAGGGGGTGGGACAGAGAGACAGGGAGAGAAGACATAAATGATTACAGCGAATGAAGATAAATGAGTTGGCGTGTATGAGAGAGAGAGAGAGAGAGAGAGAGAGAGAGAGAGAGAGAGAGAGAGAGAGAGAGAGAGAGAGAGAGAAACAATGAACTAGGACTAACGCAGAATGTGTGACAGCTGGGTGTGTGAATAATTTTAAAGTAATAATAAAAACCATATGAGATTAAAGTAACAAGTTGACCAGACCTGTCTTCTTCCACCTGACGGCCGTTGAGACACCCCTACCTCCCCACTCCAACCTCCATCTCCACCGCTCTGCCCTATACAACTTGCTGCACGTGTCGCCAACCCTTGCCAGTATCGCTGTTTCCACCATGTTTTCCCCATCTGACCAACAGCCGTGCTGCTCATTTAGAGTCTAGTCTTTCTTTGTTCACTTTTACCCTGGGACGTCCCAGCAAGTTTAATATATAGACCACCTAGAGGACCTCAGCCCACACACAGTCCACACAACTGTTGAAACAGACTTGTATAGCTTAATGCTTCCATCAACATTGAACATACACACACTATAAGTTCTAAATACCTACTTACCGAACCGTATAAAAAAAGCCTTCTTAAGAAACAGCAGTATCACATCCACTGTCGAAGTTACAACCATCTAAATGTATGATGCATGTTTTTAAATATACACCAGGGATTTCCAAAGCATATCGATTGTCTCTTAAACATTCACTGACAACGGCAGAAGAACTCACCCTGCCGGTTTTAAATATTGAAATGCACATAGGCTTGACAGACTGAGTGCCAATCGATACGTGATATCCACGCCTGTCGTCCTCCAGGTATGGGTGATGAACTTGGTAGGTCGGGGTTTTCCTCTGGAGGTGAGTAACCAGTCTCGTTTGACCCGCAGCTGTGACGCTGTCTTCTATAACACGAGTTATTGATTTGTAGAAACACTGGGTCGGGTGAGTCACGGGAAACTTGGGAGCAGGGCGGTGGCGGGACAGCTGCGTGTAGTGGGGAAACCAGGGGGACTTTGTGAAACTTTTCCCTGGGGGACAGACTAGTCAGCTACAATGACACAGGGACAGTACATTATTAAGATGTGATGCCATGGAGACAATAGACCTGCCAGCCATGAGACTCAGTGGTACATCACATTCGCCCGACGAGATGTTGAAGAGACAGCAAACTTGCTTCGACTCAAGTTCTTATTGATGAGTAAAGGACCCATTCAGAGGCTTTCGTTCGTGTTGGGCAGGAGATTCAAAGTCCTCAAAGTACTAGACCTGTATTTTATAGACCTTGATAGGTATGTGGACAACATCACGCCGGCCACCTTTACTTTCAAGGACTGTATCTGGTAACAGTCTTAGGCTGGGTCGACTTGTTAGCCAATGTTGATTCTGAAGATCAAAAATCCGACTCGATGTGGCTTTGAACCCGCCAACCTTGTGCGCGACAGGCTAGCGGCTAGACGCTACACCACTGCAGATCCCTTATCGACAGGCAAACATGTGGGTCAACTTGCCAAGTGTTTGATGTCACGGAGACAGTTCACTCATTACCTGTGACGTGAGGTCGCTGGAGCTTCAGAAGTATGGTGTTATGCGTTATGTTTTGCAGACCTACTGGCATATAGTGACGTGGACATCCTTTGTCTGCGGTCTTTCTTCATACCATATATGCTGGATTGACTTGCAAGCCTGGTCATTTATTTACAAAAACTGTACGGAAGTAGTTTTGAACCAGAAACTATCAGACCGAAAGGCAACCATCTGGACACTGCGCTGCCTCAACTGTCCAGCCATAATGTGATTTGACAGTAAACTCACGAAAGTATGTTATAGCTGTTAGGACAGGGAACTCATTAGTCAGTTGTCTGTCCTTCACTTAACACCCACATCTGAAGGGATGCTTTCCTTTTAAGACACCCCCAATCTAATTTGGGGAATGCTTATTCTTATAGTCCACGCTGTTGGTTGTTGGCAGTCATGTCTGCCCATAACCTTCAACCCAGTTTTATCCCTCTCCCGATCAGCACAAGGAATGTAGACTGTCTCCTTCTAAAGCGAGCGATCAGTTCTCTTCGTGAGGCAGTTTAAAGCAATCGTAATGTGGGAACTACTTCAGACAAATTAAAGCGATTTCGATGGCAATGACGATGAATGCAACAACAACATGCATGGGCAGAAGTCTTATCCACTACCACCCACACAAAACAAAAGCAGCTAACACGAACATCTGTTTCTGGCGTACATCCACTACCACCCACACATAACTTTGAGGGAAGTGAATGCACATCACTCGCCAGAATGATAGACTTGGGAGTTGAGATCAGCACAGCAAAAAACGAGACGAGGACTTGCTAATCAACATAATAGAACTGGCACTATTAGATACTGGACGCTGGAGTTCACACTACAGGGGGATCTGAGCACCTATGGACATGTCCGCAGTGCAATGAGGATAACCTAACTAATTACCTAACTAACAGGAGAGTATGAGAAGGGAGAGGAGAAGAAAGAGAAGAAGAAGAAGAAGAAGAAGAAGAAGAAGAAGAAGAAGAAGAAGAAGAAGAAGAAGAAGAAGAAGAAGAAGAAGAAGAAGAAGAAGAAAAGAAAAAGAAGAAAAAGAAGAAGAGGAAGAAGAAGAAGAAGAAAAGGTGGGCAATAAGAAGTACATAATTAACTCATATAAACATACACTCAAATGGACAGTTACTTAAACATACATGTCTACACACCTAAATAATCTCACAGTCAGCGGCCAGATCAGCTACACGCGCGCGCGCACCTGAGAGCCACCAAACAACAACTGCCTGTCCGCTAGCACTTCTCTTTAGCCTTTTGCAATAATACTGGCTAGTGGGCTTGGCGTGTGGGTTCTGTGGTCCCATACACTGTCTGGCGGGCTTAGCGTGTGGGTTCTGGAGTCCCATACAATGGCTTGTGGGCTTGGCGTGTGGGTTCTGGGGTCCCATACAATGGCTGGTGGGCTTGGCGTGTGGGTTCTGGGGTCCCATACAATGACTGGTGGGCTTGGCGTGTGGGTTCTGGGGTCCCATACAATGGCTTGTGGGCTTGGCGTGTGGGTTATGGGGTCCCATACAATGGCTGGTGGGCTTGGCGTGTGGGTTCTGGGGTCCCATACAATGGCTTGTGGGCTTGGCGTGTTGATTCTGGGGTCCCATACACTGGCTGGTGGGCTTGGCATGTGGATTATGGGGTCCCATACACTGGCTGGTTGGCTTGGCGTGTGGATTCTGGGGTCCCATACACCGGCTGGTGGGCTTGGCGTGTGGATTCTGGGGTCCCATACACTGGCTGCTTGGCTTGGCGTGTGGGTTCTGGGGTCCCATACACAGGCTGCTCGGCTGGGCGTGTGGGTTCTGGGGTCCCATACAATGGCTGGTGGGCTTGGTTGAATTCTGGGGTCCCATTTTGGGAGAAATAAAATAGATCCACTGCCTACCTAAAAAGTACGTCGTAGAAGCCACTATTTAGGAGCGTTTACTTTAAATCCGGTCGCATCTGTTCCAAATGCGAGGAACCAACATTCTGCACACAAATAAACTAGGTATTTAAAACGGAAGTGTAGGCACAACTCAAGATCTACAGCAAGGTCAAAGTCTAGAAGTGGACGAACAACCAGAACTTCGTGATAGAGAGTGCAAGAATTGTAATAAATAAATGTATGTCTTAGAAGGGGTTCATCATTATCATCATCATCATAATCATCACGTGCCCTGCCCACTGGCATTGGCATCTGCACAGATCTCGGTTTCTTGTGTCAAGATCAGTTGTACCGATGATTTCCCTCCATGCCGTCCTCGCAATTCCCCCCCCCCCCCCCCCTCGTCATTTTAAAGTCTTAGTAGAGAGCAACAAGGCAGATCCCAGATACCCCGTTCAACCTTAACAAGTTATAATTAGGGCCCCGCTAACAGCCATCTCAGTCAGAAGTATCCGGTAGTTCTGGGTGCTTAGGGCCTGGTATCTGGGCCACTTTTGAGAAACTTCAGTAGTTATTTTAGTCAGGCTGGGTTTACCTGGGTTCTGAGATTCGAACCGTGACCACCAGGCAGGACAGTCTAAAATTACGGTCACTACGCCACAGCGTATTGCAAATCGTAGGTAAAACAACAATGAAATAGTTACATATCTTACCTTGCCCATATATTCAGATTACTTGATTGTTCCATACAGGTCCAGCGATAGATTTTACCCAGTTATCGCCCTTGCACTGACAGCAGCTAGGTTAGGGCTCACGTTTCGGGCTCCGACCGCTAAACTGAGTCCTAGTGTTCCTGTAAGACGCAGGTTCCAGTCTTGAATCTAACCCTCATTTAACACATCACCATCTTCCAGATAACACAGAAATGGGATAAGCCACTTAAAAAAAACAACAATTATCTAATCCAGTAGTCAACACAATACAGCACAGAACAGTTAGTGTGTGTCTAGACCGTTGCAGGTTCTAGGCCAGAGGTAGCGAGGCTGGGAGTCCCTTGATCGCGCGTGGGAACGCCGACATGTGACGTGAACCCGCCTCTCATCTTTTGAGATAAGTGACAGGGGGCGGAGCTAGGAGCGGTTGGGGGTAGAGAAGTCGAGTCCTGATTTGTGGATGGGGATTGACTGAAGAAGTTTATGGGTAAGTGTTGGGAAGTTTAACCTGGTCTGGCAGGAGGTTTGTGAAAACTTGCGTAACTTCTTGATCCGTGCAAAACGGTTGCAGTTAAGTAGAAAGTACCGGGGGAGGGTGAGAGAAATGGGTAGGGGAAAAAAAAGGAGAGGTTGGCAAAAGTGATTTTGTTGCTTCTTTGAAATTTAAAAAAAAAGTATTAGTAGTAAGTGTGTCATCATCATCATTATCATCATCATAATCACAATCCCCATAATTATCGGCATATCTTCTCTTTATCTACATCAGTACCTAGAACTACTGATATTACAAATACTACTACCACCACCACTACTACCACTGCTGCTGTTACTACTACCATTACTACTACTACTACTAGTGGTGGCAGCAGTAGTAGTGGTACTATTACTGCTGATGGCTCTTCTCCTCCTTCTGCTACTAATGATACCGCTTTGCTGGTGCTTCTTCTAACAATAGCAACATCAACACCGATAACAGCACGGCAGTTACATCGCGAGGCCACATCCACTAGCAAAAACACAAGCAACTCAACAAGAAACCCAGAAGCTACAAGAATATACAGTTTATTTACAAGAATATACACCGACATCTACACTCACTCACACACACACACTCACTCACACACACACACACGCGCGCGCGCACGGATTGTTCAATTCAGCATGGGAAAAACATTTGACCTCAACAATGTTGTCACACATAGTCTCAGTCTAACAATGCTACAGGTGTCAGAGATTCGGACAAGTTAAGTTCCGCTGCTAGAAGAGAATTTTAGTTAGACTGTATTATCAGTTGATTGATTTAGCTAGTTGGTTAATTTGTTTGAGTTTTCTTAATGCAAAGATTGATTTCTATCTCTTGAGTCGAGTGCGTTTTGGTTGGGGTCACCAAGACCCTCAGACTTTAATGTATCGAGTGATGTTGACAAGATGTTTGATCTGCTGCCAAGTCTTGCGCCTCCTACTGCTTCATGAACAGAAGGGAGGGAGGAAGAAGAGCTCTGTAACACATTTCCTGTGGAGATATGTCTTCCAGCCTCACTAGAATAGATCCAAGCGCTGTAGATGTTCCTGAACGGCTATGTATCCAACTGTTGTGAACTCAGCTTTTCACATGATTCACAACCAGCTAGGCAGCTACACAGCCAGACAACCAACCAGCCATGCTAGCAGCAAGGCGAATAACCAAAGAATTAGTCAATCAAGGAACCGACCAACTGATCGAACAACCAACCAGCTAGTCGAGCAACCAACCTACAAGACGAACACGAAACTAATCAACAAATCTGTCGAGCACCGAACCAATCAACCAATTAGTCGAACACCAAGCTAATCAACCGATCAAACAAGCCACCAATCGTGTAATCAACTAAGCAATCAAACAACAAACAACCAACCGGGGTAAAAGGAGGGTGTCGGGGTCTCATGAAGCCAAGAGTACCTTATTCCACTAACTCTTTGTTGCTTGAAAACACCCCAGGTTCCCCCCCCCCCCCAACCACCTTACCTCTCCCTTCCACTCCTCTGCGCTTCTAGGCATACCAGGGACTGATAATTGAATCTGCAAACAAATAGGGTGAGCGCCTGCAGGGTAAGTACCCACAGAGCCAGATCTGGCGTAGAGCAACATTTAATGGACGGCTCGTGAGTCACTGCTGCCCGATTCAATTTGCCTGCAAGCAGAAATTAGTGCACACAACCGGCCATACGGACCTCACACAAATTAGTCCAGAATCGGCCATTCGGCTGGGGAAGTCATAAAAATCTGGCAAATCATGTTAACTGGATCACACGGAATGGCCATCAGCTCGTGCGGGTCTCGGACCTTGTACATGAACGGTCACACGGACAAAGGACAGGGGAGGACGGAACGGACTTGAGGACTTAATGAGGACACGGGGGACCGCTTTGCCACTGACTGGTAGTGACCAAAGGCTATTTGCTCCAGGTGGCAGCTGCATAGCCTTATTACATGTCGCAGGCGTGTGCCCTCAGGCCACATGGGACCTATACCGCCATCTTTTATGCCCGTTATCGATGAGGGCGTAACTGGGAAATCAGCAATTTGGAATTGTTAAGCAACGCCGTTCTGGTAAGCAGCATTTATTAGCAAGCAAAAAAAAACAACTAGCAGCTAATTCAAGTTGTCCGTGCGTGGGATGCAATTTTTCGTTATTTGAAGCCCCACCCTGGCTTTTGCCAGGGGCTCTGAATAAAGCTGGGCCACAAATGTAGCCATAACGTCAAAAAGGGGTTTTTAGAAGCTCTCCACGGGTGATCCTCATCCCCATGGTGGCACTTTGTGTCACCGGGTATATAAATCTTGGCTGGGTACTATGGCTATCGCAACCCTTCGGCCTTGATTCCGTGATCATCATCATCATGTTGCAGGTCCTTTTGCAGAATGTCGTTCTTATCAGGGTCTGCCTGAAAGAAACTCGGTCTCTCGCCAGTTTTCCCGCCTCATGCACTTTCATGCTCAAGGAGTCACGTATATCCTGTGCCCATCTTCGTGTAGGTCGGCCCCTGCCCCTCCTTCCTGGTACCATGTCTTCTGCTATAATTTTTTCCAATCCGTCGTGGCGCTTGATATGACAAAAATATTTCAGCTTTCGAGAAAGGATGTTGTTTATTAGCCAATCTTCCTTGATGTCCAGATCTTTTAAGATGTCAATATTTCTCATCTTCTCTGTCCAAGATATTCTGAGAATCTTTCTATAGCATTTCAGCTCAAAAGCCCCTATTCTCTTTCTTAAAGACTGGGAGATAGTCCACGACTCACATCCGTATGTAGCCACAGAGAAGATGCATGCTCTCAAAATTCTAAGTTTTATCTCCTTGCTGGTGCTTAACCAAAGACTGTTAAGGCTGTTTAATGTTTGCATTGCTATGGCCATCCTCCTTTTAATTTCTTTCTCACAGTCTGCATTGTTGTTAATTATAGAGCCTAGATATTTAAAGTTTGTGACATTTTAAATTTCTTCATCATTTTTTGTTATTTTTAGGTGACAGCCAGTTTTTGATTCCATGATAGATACCGTAAATCTGGGAGACATGTGGCTTTTCTGCTTACCCCTGGGCGTGAACCCAGACCACAAGGAGTTCGCCACCCAGTCAAAGCGAAGTCAGATTTAACCAACTACGCTAGCGAGCCGGACGTGTATATATATATATATATAAATATATATATATATATATATATATATATATATATATATATATATATATATATATATGTGTGTGTGTGTGTGTGTGTGTGTGTGTGCGCGTGTGAGTGTGTGTGTGTGTGTGTGAGAAGATATATAAAGCGAACTATAGTGTCATTTCAGCTAACAATCAATATAGCGAAGTATGGTGTTTTTTCCGCTAACAATCAGAATACAGAACCAACCCCCAGTATTTTCGGCTGCTGCGGTGTCCCTAGGCAAGTTTTTGTCCAGTAGTTTGCCATTGCTTCTTGACACCACTGTCGAAACCAACGCAAGGCTCGCAGCTGGGATCGAACCCCGGCATTACGAATCGCCATTGATTACCACTATGTTACCATATGTTTATTGTCTGTGCGACTAGGAAGACATGGGACACAGCCCATGGCGAGGGAGACATGGGACACAGCCCATGGCGAGGGAGATATGGGACACAGCCCATGGCGAGGGAGACATGGGACACAGCCCATGGCGAGGGAGACATGGGACACAGCCCATGGCGAGGGAGACATGGGACTCACAGCCCATGGCGAGGAGGAGACATGGGACTAGGAAGACCCCCCGCGTTTGGAAAAATCTTTCAAGGATTAGCGCATGGGATTTCACGACCGTTGTTGTCTTCGTTTGTATTTCACGTGTTTCTTCACAGACGCTCAGCTCTCATCTTTTATTCCTTATTGTTTGTCCTGATTCTTACCTCTCCTCACAACCCGATCCATGGCATTTCGTTCCAAAGAATCTCAATATCCCTATCATTCATGTCTTGCTAACAGACATCTTTAAGTCGTAGTAGAGGCAAGCCTGGACATCCTCTGCCCATCTGTAATTCCCTACAGAGGATGCCTTCAGTGGTACTCTGCCATCCTCCATTTTCAAGGTGTGACCCAACCACCTGAGCCATTCTAGACTGAGCATAGAGAAAACTTGTAATACTCTCTCCTTCCCTACTAAATCATTTTCTGCCACTTAATTCTTCTTAGGCATGGCACATGAAAGCTGGTTCCAATAAGCTGACCAAAATTGACTGCCGCAAAGAAGAATGGATTTAACACAAATCTGACACACAAAAGTTGTGGTAATCTCCGAAAAGAAGCAAAGAAAAAGATAATAGAACGAAAAAGTTTTAGTAGCAGTGATGACTGTGGGCCAAAAACTGGTGGTTGTCACGCATACAGTGTTGTAATTTAGGATGGAGTTGACTGGGTAGAGGACGGAAAGGAGGCGGAAAGAAGAGGAAGAAGAAGAGGAAGAAGAATGATGATGATGATGATGACGATAATGATGATAATGATGATAATCGAGCTTCTGAGAACCTTCTACATTATGGAAACAGAAAGAAACTATATGGAAAATGCATCATTGTTTTTACAAATAACACATACCCTGGGTGTGACATTTGTATGACTGCCGAGGTCATCAGGAAAAAGAAAACGTTAAGCTCCCTGTACTAAATTCTTTGGCCTGCACTTTCAAATAAACCTTTAAATCCCTGTCAGGAAATTCTAACTCGCTAAAATTCCTGGAACATTCTGAATCTCTTTTCAACACATCGTTCTGAGTTTTCTGCTCAATCTTCGCACCTGCACAAACTAACAACTCTAACCGGGGCAGGGATGGGGTAAAGAAGAACTTGAAACAACCACCAGAATGCTGATAATAGCTGCCAGTTTGTAACTACTGAAAATAACAAACAAGTTAAAGGAGGCAAAATCTAGCCAAGTTTGAAGAAGCAATCAAAGAAAGGCTTTTCTAAACCAATTATAAATTTGGGAAGTTCTCATAATTTGGCTAGGCAAGCTCAACATACCTGGACGGTTTAAAGTATCAAATAAGTGAGATGTAGTTTCTCATCTCACACGATTACCAAATTCATGGATCAGGTTTGTGTTCTTGCCTCGCTTATGCCTCATTGCGAAGCCATTCAGTTATTAATCTATGTTTCCCCCTTATTCCTATTCCATTAAGTTCATCAGCTGTCATAAAGTTTTAACGTTAATAATTTTCCTCTTGGTGATCACTGGAGATTTAGCAAATGTCACGTAACAACCAAGGTCTTGTTCTTTTTCGTCTTACTGTTTACCGGCTGTTATCTTAGTGATACCTTTAGGTTGTTCGTCCACTTCTACATTTTAGCCTCGTCCCAGAAGTTGAGTGTTGCATGCACTTCTGTTTTACAGGTCTAGCTCATTTGTATGCAGACTTTTGATTCCTCTCTTCTCAGGAAATGGCACTTTAATGAAAACAAACATAATTAGTCGCTTCTTACGACATGGATGTTACGGGTGGGGAAAGGGGGAGGCTGATATTATCTCCTCCACCCCACATCCCCTACCCCCATCATCTCCACCCCACATCACCTTCACCCCACATCCCCCACCCCCATCATCTCCACCCCACATCACCTTCACCCCCCCATCACCTCCACCCCACATCACCTCCACCCCACATCACCTCCACCCGACATCACCTTTACCCCACATCACCTTCACCCCATCCCCCACCCCCCCCCCCACCCCCCCCCCCACTAGGGGAGAAACCAAATTAAAGAACATTGATTTCTTTGATCACTGGTCATAAAATGCTCCATCACCTCCACCCCACATCACCTCCACCCCACATAACCTCCACCCCACATCACCTTTACCCCACATCACCTTCACCCCATCCCCCACCCCCCACTAGGGGAGAAACCAAATTAAAGAACATTGATTTCTTTGATCACTGGTCATAAAATGCTCCAGGACTTGCGTCTGTTTGTTGAATGTATCGTTGTTGACATATGTACTCGAATATCTCTGTTGTTGCTTTTCTGCAGTGCTGTTGCATCCTTACATTCCTATAACCTTTCCTTTCCCATGTGTACATACAGCGCATCGATTTTCTCCAGTTTGTGCGCCACTTTCGTGTCTTCCTGAACTCAAACCAGAGGCGCTGAATGACGAAGAAGTCAGATTTCTCATGTTCTTACAGTCTGGTCAGTTAAATGACAAGTACCCAGCAACCACATGCTCGACCTACTTGAAGCGTCAGGTCGGTGCGATTAGGGTACGGAGGGAGGGTGTTCAGGAAAAGTGTCTAGTGACGTACCGATGACCGTAGATGCGAAAAAACTTGCAGATGTCGCCAGAGAGGAGAGGCCAGTCTTTTGTCAGAATATGGTCAAACAATGTAATGATTAACGGGCAAATAGAAGTTCCAGAATTAGCATATAAGCTTTGTTATGGTCGGGTTGTTATTAAAATATTAACTTACTGGCTGTCATTACAGCGAGTCTGTTTAGTTGTATGTTTTTATAAAGCCATCCAGCTCAATGGAAATTCTCGTTTTTGTGCAACTCCGAAGGGCCGGTGTGTGTTTAATATGTTTACCAAGTAGATTTGTACAAAATTAAACTAGTTTCATTAATTTGCAACAGGGTTAAAAAACTGTAAATTATCATTGTGAAGATAACTTAGTGGGCTATACATTATAATTTTCTAATTGTTATTATATTTTTTAACAGCATTCCTAGGATAAGGTTAGGATCCTCCCCAATGCGTGCGTCTGTCCGAAGCCTTTGGCACAATATGGGATGTTAGGTTAGTATACGCCGCCCAATATTCGGCGTAACAGAAGACAGGTTGTACCGGCTACTGTTATAGGTAGCTCAGTCATATCTGACCAAGACCTGACTTCTAGTAGTAGTAGCAGTCGTAGTAGCAGCAGCAGTTGAAGTGGTAGAAGTATTTGTATAGTAGTAGTAGCAGCAGCAGCAGTAGTAGCAGCAGCAGCAGCAGCAGCAGCAGTAGTAGTAGTAGTAGTAGTAGTAGTAGTAGTAGTAGTAGTAGTAGTAGTAGTAGAAGTAGTAGTAGTAGTAGTAGTAGTAGTAGTAGTAGTAGTAGTAGTAGTAGTAGTAGTAGTAGTAGTAGTAGTAGTAGAGTAGTAGTAGTAGAGTAGTAGTAGTAGTAGTAGTAGTAGTAGTAGTAGTTATTGTTGTTGTTGTTCTTGTAATTGCAGTAGTAGTAGTAGTAGTAGTAGTAGTAGCAGCAGCAGTAGTAGTAGCAGTCAGCAGCAGCAGCAGTAGTAGTAGTAGTAGTAGTAGTAGTAGTAGTAGTAGTAGTAGTAGTAGTAGTAGTAGTAGTAGTAGTAGTAGAAGTAGTAGTAGTAGTAGTGTAGTAGTAGTAGTAGTAGTAGTAGTAGTAGTAGTAGTAGTAGTAGTAGTAGAGTAGTAGTAGTAGTAGTAGTAGTAGTAGTAGTAGTAGTAGTAGTAGTAGTAGTAGTAGTAGTAGTAGTAGTAGTAGTAGTAGTAGTAGTAGTAGTAGTAGTAGTAGTAGTAGTAGTAGTAGTAGTAGTAGTAGTAGTAGTAGTAGTAGTTATTGTTGTTGTTGTTCTTGTAATTGCAGTAGTAGTAGTAGTAGTTAGTGGTAAGAGGAGGATGAAATTGCAGGAAAGGCCGTGCACACATGAGGTCCTTGGTGGTGGTGGAGGTGGTTGTGAGGGTGATGGTGAAAATAATAGTAGTGGTAGAAGTAACAGAAGAAGAACAGGAGGAGTAAAATGGCCATACGTTCGTTGGAAGGTAGACAAATAAAGCGCGACAAAGGGCAAACAATTAATGGTTTGTGATACAGATGCGGTTTTCAACAGAAAGTAATCGAGAAAAGTTGACATTAAAGTCGAAAGCTATAATTACTACACCTCTAAGTGAGGAAAGTACCAGAAACAAGACAATTTACATGGATGGCCACTCAACAATCCTGACAAAAGTGTTATCGTAAGCAAGGTCTGCCATACAGCCTGAGTCCACAACTATGGAACACGGACAGAATTCATTTCCAACTACTGAAATAGCAGCAAATGTTACAGATGTTTATATTGACCAAGCGAAGGCTAAACAACAAGTTCGATTCCCAGCATGGTAAATACAGCTTTCGATTTTTTTTTTTGTGTGTATAGTTAAATGTTGAATTAAGAATCACAGCATAGCACTCGGGACACTCCCATAAGCGCTCCGTCCCCATCTTCAGCAGCAAACGGAGAGTTCCAATTCCGATGGCACTAGTAACTGTCTAATTGTATATCCGTCTCGCCTGACTTTGAGTGTTGAGCATCGACCAAATCACATGGCAACTCCTCACAGCGCCAGTCTCCTCACACCGTAATGATCTATTTGTGCTTCCGCACTGTTCACTCGCTCCCAGAGGGCCCTCTCAACATCTAGCGTGTCATACATCAGTTCATCACCAAGTGGCATAGAAGCGGCCAGTCTGTCTGTCTGCTCATTTCCTAACACACCGGCATGACCTGGAGAGAATATCCAAAGGACGCTAACTACCCGGGACTCTGAATGGATGCTTGCCACTCAGCACTGAGCATACTTGTCTCCACCTTTCTCAACATGCTTTGTAAGTCAGTTACAATCATGGCATGTGTGTACAGCTGATTCTCAAGCCAGCGGAAGGTAGCAGTGACTGCCTCCACCTCCATTCTCAAACTAGATATTGTGATGCCAGGCTTTGTTGCACTAAGCGACGTCTATTCACTTTTGCTATGAACAACGATGCACTTCGTCTGCCCCCTAACACAGAGCCACCTGTACAGATAATCACTTCTTGCTATGATTGCTGATCAGTTGTATAATTGTTTATTATGTCTACTAACTCAGGGTTCCCCGGTCGTATAAAAGCCACCTGCTGCTTGTTATCCGTACTGATATCAAAAGCTAGTTAGACTTGTGAGCCAAGGTCAGTTTTGAAAACAGAAAGTAATACGTTTCAAGTGATAAAGGTAAAGTCGGGAGATGTGAACCAGCGTCATTGCTCGAGGTTACAAACCAAAGTGCTCTGCCATCAGTACGGACAGCTTATAAGAAACTGCCCGCCTGTGTCGCCGCCCGCTCCAAACTTTGTAGCTACAGCGACGTTCCTCCATTTACCCCAGAGTGTTAACTCTGGTACCCATTTCCTAGAGGCTGGGTGAACCCAGGAAACCGCCAGGTTTCGAACACCGGCCCAGGGGTGCAGAGAATCGCAGCTGGATTTAAAAGTGAGTCACTTATCGACTGCTCTAACGCGGCCACCGACTTTCAAGTAATACAAAATTTAAACACAAAATGCACGTCTGTGTAGAATTGTAGAGTATAAGATATGAACAAAAAGAACACCTAATTGAGGAAGTAACTGTGGAGTGAGCCTTAAATGTGCCGGTTATTGAAAGATCCAAGGTGGTTGTGTAAGCAGCCCTGTCGCCGGTGTCAGGCGAGGATTTACGAGGACAGGCCTGGCGTGTCGGTGTGAGGCCTGCAGAATCGATTGTCAGGGTTTGAACATCGCGCCACCTACCTGCTGTCATGGCGACAATGTCAGGGAAGATTTGTTGTGTCCTTGACCTGAGACAAGGAGACAGACGACTGGTACACGAGCAGCTTGGAGTCGCCAGGGTGTAGCGGCTAGACGCTCGTCCGCATGTCTGAAGGTCGTGGGTTCAGCTCCAGAAACCGTGATTTCTAGGTCGAACCAGGTCGTAGGAGTCGACTAATTGCTCAACTAACTACACCACACTCACGCACGCACACACACACACACACATACGCACGCCAGCACACATTTAACTCAGCTTAGACCCAAGTGGATAGAGATAAGATAATGGAGGAAGGGAGGGTAGAAGGTGAGCGATAGACTGAGGGGAGAGAAAGGGAGGTAGAGGAAGCTAGAGATAAATAATGGGAGAGAGGAAGTGAAAGAGATGAAGACAGGATACAGGGAGGGGGGATATATAAAGGAAGAGATAGATGGAGAGAGCGAGAGAGGGAGAGAGAGAGAGAGAGAGAGAGAAAGAGAGAGAGAGAGAGAGAGAGAGAGAGAGAGAGAGAGAGAGAGAGAGAATCTCTAATAACACCGACGTAGACAGGAAACTCACAGCAGGCTGTTGTGAGGGCTCACGTGTGGTCCCTGGTCCTTTCATCAAAACCGTTTGTTTTCTTCTCAGCCATGGAAGGTAGATGGCGCTACGATATGACGCCCCGTCATTATCACTATCACCACAGCTGCTGCAAGTGGTCGGTGCTAGTATGAGTAAACGTTTGGAGGAGATTGTCAGTCTTGAGTGTCTGCCTATTTATCTGAGGCATTGTGTTGTCTTTGTTAGTTCATCATAACCACTATCACCAACATCATGATCGTCATCATTAGCAGCAGTAGCAGCAACAGTATCAGTAGCAGCAGCAGTAGCCATAGCAGCAACAGTATCAGTAGCAGCAGCAGTAGCCATAGCAGCAACAGTATCAGTAGCAGCAGCAGTAGCCATAGCAGCAACAGTATCAGTAGCAGCAGCAGTAGCCATAGCAGCAACAGTATCAGTAGCAGCAGCAGCAGTATTATTGGGAAAGTGTTGAAGGCATTGTTATGTTTCCTTTGCAGACGAAATATTGTGCATAAAGTATCCGGATTATTTGCCCACGCACCGGGTGGTTGGACGTGATGGAAGACATTGTAAGAAGATATAGGTGTGTGTCAGTGTGTGTGTCCACTAGTCTCTTTCTAGCTCTCTCTCTCTATCTCTCTCTCTCTCTCTCACTCTATCTCTCTCTCTCTTTGTGTATAAATGCGCGAGTGTGTGTTTCTATTTGTGTGTGTGTGGGGGAGTTTAGTGTAAGGGTGAGTATGTGTGAGAAAGTGTGTGAGAGTGTATTTTGCAAAGTGTGTATTATTGAGTTTGTTTTGTAGTGTATGTATTGGTGAGTGTGCATTGTTTAATCTGTGTTGTTGAGTGTGTGTTGTTGAGTCTGTGTTGTTGAGTGTGTGTATGAGTGTGCACGGGTGACTGTAAAATAGGTAAAGGGCCATTTTAACATCTCCATGTGTATAGGGCATATAGGGCTAGACCTATATTTTAAAGACCAATCGGCACTCGGTGGGTGATATAATCACCTTCACGCCGGTCATGTTTATGGTCATCTCTGTTTCTTTTGTTATTTTAATCTTACCAAAACATTTTATTTGGTCAGTCGAAAAGGTCTGTTCAACGCCCTGAGGAAGATTGGGTGTCCATCTGCTCTACTGAGCATTACTGAGTCGTTCCACGCAGGTATGAAAGGTACAATCAACTTTGATGGTGTAAGATCGGAGGAGTTTTTAATCAAAAATGGAGTGAAGCAGGGGTGTGTAGTTGCTCCTACTCTTTTGGAATATACTTCTCACTTCTCACGAAACATGCCTTTTGAGATCAGGAGGGTAGGTATATTCATTCATTCTCGATCTGACGGCAGCCTTAACAGTGCTCGCAGGCTAAAGGCCACAACCAGGATAAGAAAGGTATTATTAGAGAGCGGCTGTTTGCAGGTGATGCTGCAATAACCACCCACTCAGAGGAGGAGCTGCAATGTTTACTATCTGCCTTTGCTGATGCATGCTGTGAATTTGGACTAACAGTCAGCACAAAGAAGACAAATGTTATGGTGCAAGGTGTCAATGATAGACCTACAGTCTACATTGACGGTGAAAAGCTCGAGACAGTAAATTGAGACAATTTACCTATCTGGGTTCCACAGTGAATAGTAAACTATCGCTGGACTAAGAAATCAAGTTCACGATTAGAACAAAAACGCTTGTCCATCAGGATTGTGTTTTCATCACTCTGCTTTATGGCAGTGCAGCTTAATCAACTTATTCGCACCAGGAGAAAGGGATACATAGCTTTCACATTCGATGCCTAAGAAGAATACTTTGTTATTAAGTGGCAGGACAAGATCACAAACACTGAGGTACTGAAAAAGCAGGTATTACAACAGTCTTCTCAATGCTCAGTCTACGAAGGCTCAGGCTTATGATAAGAGGCAAAACGGAACATGTCGTGACCACTGGAACAATCTGTGGAGAGAGAGAGACGGAGAAAGACAGCACGAAAAGATTGTTGACAACATTTTGTCCTGGCATAAAGTGTTAGCACACGAAGTGATATACGCAGCTGCAGACCGCAGATAATGCAGAGGCATGATCGCCCACGCCAGTCGGCAATTCACTTGATGACGATCACGTTGAACCTCGTGGAAGTATAGGCAGTAAGTAGGCGTGGTATGTATCACATCAGTAACCAAAACGCCACCAGCAGAAACAAGATTCTGTACTTCTTTTTACGTCTCTTTAGTTGAAAAACATACGTTTTTACGTCTCTCTAGTTGAAAATATACTTTTTCACGTCCGTCTAGTTAAAAATATGCCATTATATATGAATGGAGATGAATTCACACAGACATTACTGTCTGGGACATATTTCGTACCGTATTTCAGGTTATACTTTTCAAACTGTCGCCAGGTAAAAGTGAATTTCTGGCCAAATGCTAAGATCGCGATGTTCATTCGGGTATGTTTTCTTTGGGTCGGCACATGTGGCGATCTGCTGGCTTTGATAAACTGAAATGGCCAAGTCAACAAGGCAGAGACTGAGTTTTTTGATGCTTGCAGATAACATAAACCACCCCCACCCTCTTCCTTTCACCGCCCTCCCCCTCCCTTTAAGTTATGGACAGGGAATAACACAGATTCTGAGTACTGCGGCCCTGTGACGCCACTGTTTCACCTGGGAGACAGGTAGAAGAAGAAATCCTGCCTGTGGTACTAAACCCGGTGATTTTGTTGTAATACCTTTACCAACATCGTTGTTATCGTCATAATCATCATCGTCTGCTGTCGTTTTCGTCATCAACATCTCTTTTATCACCGTTATCATAATGGACCTCATCATCTTTATGATCGTCATCATCATCATCGACGTTGTCATTACCATCATAATTATCCTCCTTATTATAATTTCTATCATTAACATCATCATTATTAGAAAAATCGTTATCATATTCCTCATCAACATGATCATCACTGTCATCTTTGTATCATTATCGTTATAGCTATCATAATCATCATCATCATTATCAGCGTGGTTAATATCATCGCCTTCATCATCATTAATCATAAAATCATACAATCATACTCAACAACAACAAAATCATTATTATCTTCCTCATGTGTACAGTCAAAGATCTTTTCTAAAATATTGATAAATACCAACCTGCTAACTGTCATCCGTCTCCGGCGTTAAGTGTTACCATAATCTTTACCAACATCCGTCTCCGGCGTTAAGTGTTACCATAATCTTTACCAACATCCGTCTCCGGCGTTAAGTGTTACCATAATCTTTACCAACATCCGTCTCCGGCGTTAAGTGTACCATAATCTTACCAACATCCGTCTCCGGCGTTAAGTGTTACCATAATCTTTACCAACATCCGTCTCCGGCGTTAAGTGTTACCATAATCTTTACCAACATCCGTCTCCGGCGTTAAGTGTTACCATAATCTTTACCACCAGCATCCGTCTCCGGCGTTAAGTGTTACCATAATCTTTACCAGCATCCGTCTCCGGCGTTAAGTGTTACCATAATCTTTACCAGCATCCGTCTCCGGCGTTAAGTGTTACCATAATCTTTACCAGCATCCGTCTCCGGCGTTAAGTGTTACCATAATCTTTACCAGCATCCGTCTCCGGCGTTAAGTGTTACCATAATCTTTACCAACATCCGTCTCCGGCGTTAAGTGTTACCATAATCTTTACCAGCATCCGTCTCCGGCGTTAAGTGTTACCATAATCTTTACACAGCATCCGTCCTCCGGCGTTAAGTGTTACCATAATCTTTACCAGCATCCGTCTCCGGCGTTAAGTGTTACCATAATCTTTACCAGCATCCGTCTCCGGCGTTAAGTGTTACCATAATCTTTACCAACATCCGTCTCCGGCGTTAAGTGTTACCATAATCTTTACCAACATCCGTCTCCGGCGTTAAGTGTTACCATAATCTTTACCAGCATCCGTCTCCGGCGTTAAGTGTTACCATAATCTTTATCAACATCCGTCTCCGGCGTTAAGTGTTACCATAATCTTTACCAACATCCGTCTCCGGCGTTAAGTGTTACCATAATCTTTACCAGCATCCGTCTCCGGCGTTAAGTGTTACCATAATCTTTACCAGCATCCGTCTCCGGCGTTAAGTCTTACCATAATCTTTACCAGCATCCGTCTCCGGCGTTAAGTGTTACCATAATCTTTACCAGCATCCGTCTCCGGCGTTAAGTGTTACCATAATCTTTACCAGCATCCGTCTCCGGCGTTAAGTGTTACCATAATCTTTACCAACACCCGTCTCTTCATGTCCGATATCACCATCTTCATCACTACACCCTCTGTTTACAGTATCACATTGTGCAGCAGCAGCAACAGAAGGAGGAGTAGGAGGCGATGGAAGAAGAAAGAAAGAAAGAAAGAAAGAAAGAAAGAAAGAAAGAAAGAAAGAAAGAAAGAAAGAAAGAAAGAAAGAAAGAAAGAAAGAAAGAAAGAAAGAAAGAAAGAAAGAAAGAAAGAAAGAAAGAAAGAAAGAAAGAAAGAGAAAACATCAACATTTGCCAATACAACCTCCAGCAACGACTCAACCGCATCTGGTATATAGTTAAAACAATCTAGCCTAAAGAAATCGTGGACGATCTGAACAGATTGCCTCGACAAAGACAATACTCACCTTGGAATAAATATAACTTCGTCTCACAGTACAATACACTCGCTCACTGGAGCTCACAGTACAATACACTCTCTCCCTGGAGCTCACAGTACAATACACTCTCTCCCTGGAGCTCACAGTACAATACACTCTCTTCCTGGAGCTCACAGTACAATACACTCTCTCCCTGGAGCTCACAGTACAATACACTCTCTCCCTGGAGCTCACAGTACAATACACTCTCTCCCTGGAGCTCACAGTACAATACACTCTCTCCCTGGAGCTCACAGTACAATCACCTGGAGCTCACAGTACAAATACACTCTCTCCCTGGAGCTCACAGTACAATACACTCTCTCCCTGGAGCTCACAGTACAATACACTCTCTCCCTGGAGCTCACAGTACAATACACTCTCTCCCTGGAGCTCACAGTACAATACACTCTCTCCCTGGAGCTCACAGTACAATACACTCTCTTCCTGGAGCTCACAGTACAATACACTCTCTCCCTGGAGCTCCCAGTACAATACACTCTCTCCCTGGAGCTCCCAGTACAATACACTCTCTCCCTGGAGCTCACAGTACAATACACTCTCTCACTGGAGCTCACAGAACAATACACTCTCTCCTTGGAGCTCACAGAACAATACACTCTCTCCCAGGAGCTCACAATACAATACACTCTCTCACTGGAGCTCACAGTACAATACACTCTCTCCCAGAAGCTCACAGTACAATACACTCTCTCCCAGGAGCTCACAATACAATACACTCTCTCACTGGAGCTCACAGTACAATACACTCTCTCCCAGGAGCTCCCAGTACAATACACTCTCTCACTGTAGCTCACAGAACAATACACTCTCTTCCTGGAGCTCACAGTACAATACACTCTCTCCTTGGAGCTCACAGAACAATACACTCTCTCCCAGGAGCTCACAATACAATACACTCTCTCACTGGAGCTCACAGTACAATACACTCTCTCCCAGAAGCTCACAGTACAATACACTCTCTCCCAGGAGCTCACAATACAATACACTCTCTCACTGGAGCTCACAGTACAATACACTCTCTCCCAGGAGCTCCCAGTACAATACACTCTCTCACTGTAGCTCACAGAACAATACACTCTCTTCCTGGAGCTCACAGTACAATACACTCTCTCCCTGGAGCTCACAGTACAATACACTCTCTCACTGGAGCTCACAGAACAATACACTCTCTTCCTGGAGCTCACAATACAATACACTCTCTCCCTGGAGCTCCCAGTACAATACACTCTCTCACTGTAGCTCACAGTACAATACACTCTCTTCCTGGAGCTCACAGTACAATACACTCTCTCCCTGGAGCTCACAGTACAATACACTCTCTCACTGGAGCTCACAGTACAATACACTCTCTCCCTGGAGCTCACAGTACAATACACTCTCTTCCTGGAGCTCACAGAACAATACACTCTCTCCCTGGAGCTCCCAGTACAATACACTCTCTCCCTGGAGCTCACAGTACAATACACTCTCTCCCTGGAGCTCCCAGTACAATACACTCTCTCCCTGGAGCTCACAGTACAATACACTCTCTCCCTGGAGCTCCCAGTACAATACACTCTCTCACTGTAGCTCACAGTACAATACACTCTCTCCCTGGAGCTCACAGTACAATACACTCTCTCCCTGGAGCTCACAGTACAATACACTCTCTCCCTGGAGCTCACAGTACAATACACTCTCTCAGTACAATACAATCTCTCCCTGGAGCTCACAGTACAATACACTCTCTCCCTGGAGCTCACAGTACAATACACTCTCTCCCTGGAGCTCACAGTACAATACACTCTCTCCCTGGAGCTCACAGAACAATACACTCTCTTCCTGGAGCTCACAGTACAATACACTCTCTTCCCAGAGCTCACATGCAATCTCCCGAGCAACCATTGTTTCAGCTTTCACAACGAAAAGAGCCTTGCCCACTTGCGTCAACAGCCAGAGATCGTATCTGATGTGATGTGACGGAAGGGATCCGCCGGTTCACACGTCCACATCCGAACGTGCCTGTTATTTGCTAGATCCCCTAGATTAGTGCAGCTTATATTTGGTTAGGAACCCAGTTGCATTGGCCTAGTTTTTCTGATGAAAATATTTCTTTTACCGTTAAATGTTATGTTATCAGAATCGAGGTCCCTGCAAATTGGGCATGCCCATGCCTGCTCAGTCCACCGATGCAGCAGCTACTGTAAGGCACCTCTACTTGTGGTTTCCACGAGGAGTTGGTTATAATGTCTCCTATCTCGACATCACAGACGGTATTACCGGCCTTCAGAATGCTTTGCTCCCAGGTCACGCAATCAAATTTCAGATACATTATGGGAGGGGGGGGGGGGGGTGCTGGTTTTGTGTGATTTGGTTGCAGTGTTCGTGGCGTTCACATTCTGGTCCAACGCTCATCAGATATGACTTTTGTAAGAAAAGGTTGGATTCTATGGGAGGGACACATGCAACACGTCTAATGTAACCAGATATAATACAGGTGTGTAACTAGCAAATTCCTGAGTGCTTCACTGAGTGCTTCACTATGACTACCCAGACAACAGTCATGTCAAAGTTGTAACTTTTAGATAATTTAGAAGGTAGGGGCGACCTGGGACAGAAGGTACAGGCTGATAAATATAAACTGTCATAATAAAAGTAGTAGTAGTAGTAGTAGTAGTAGTAGTAGTAGTAGTAGTAGTAGTAGTAGTAGTAGTAGTAGTAGTAGTAGTAGTAGTAGTAGTAGTAGTAGTAGTAGTAGTAGTAGTAGTAGTAGTTAGTAGTAGTAGTAGTAGTAGTAGTAGTAGTAGTAGTAGTAGTAGTAGTAGTAGTAGTAGTAGTAGTAGTAGTAGTAGTAGTAGTAGTAGTAGTAGTAGTAGTAGTAGTAGTAGAGGGGAAGGGGGAAAAGAAGAAAGGGAAGAAGAAGAAGAAGAAGAAGAAGAAGAAAAAGAAGAAGAAGAAGAAGAAGAAGAAGAAGAAGAAGAAGAAGAGAAGAAGAAGAAGAAGAAGAAGAAGAAGAAGAAGAAGAAGAAGAAGAAGAAGAAGAAGAAGAAGAAGAAGAAGAAGAAGAAGAAGAAGAAGAAGAAGAAGAAGAAGAAGAAGAAAAAAAAAGAAAGAAAAATAAGAAAAAAATCGCCATGTCTTTAATACTTAAGCGATCTAGATATATGGTGCTCGACAAAGAGCAAACAAACACTGTCAGTGTATTTTTATTTCAGAACCGGGTGTGTGCCATCTTGCTGTACTTTCAAGCAAACGTCACAACCACACAAGCCTAGAGTCCCCAGAAGTTGGACCATCCGAGAATATCAAGTACCACCCCGTTCTGGTTGCCCTGTAAAGTTTACTGATAGCTTTGATTGGCTAACACTAAGGCCCGGTGCTTGAAAACATCCCCCACATGTAGAAGCAGGAATCCAAACACCGGGTGCAGGGATTTAGCAGATGGCAAAAGGCTGGAATCTTTTGCGTTTATTGTCCCGGAGAAAACAAATACCCAGGTCGCCTTTCAGTCATTCTTGTTTAATCCTCGGTGCCTCTGTTTTTGATTGCTTCTGTTTTTATTGCGCCCTGTTTTGTTTGCGGCTGTTTTCTGTTTCCATCTCCATTAAGCTACGTGTCCTATTAACGGCAGCTTGAGTTGTTTGTTTTTGTTCTGACTTCAGAACGTGGCTGCTTCTTCAACTCTTTGTCTCATGATGCCACCTTCTCAAGATGTCTGTCAGTTCATGATAGAAACTTTTGTCTTGTCTCCATATTATACATTCATATAGCCTATACCTGTCTGTCCGTCCGTCTGCTGTTGCCTGCTTGCTTGTACGCTTGCCTGTCTATCTTTCTCTTACCTGTCTGCTAGCCTGCCGGTAGGTGTGTCTGTCTACTCCCTGCCTGGTTGCCTGCTGGTCTGTCTGTTCCATTTTCCATTTCGAAACCCTCGGCGAATAATTATTGACCTATATTCGTTAGATTAATCAGCACACGCATACATGCACACATACTCACACACACGCACATACATTTATATACACACACAAACATACACACCCACACCCCCACACAGACAGACGGACACACAACACACACACACACAGACACACACACACACACTGGTAATGTGCACAATGAATACAGCATACAATCAAATATTTAAATCGATAATGAAGAGATCGAATATGCCAGGTTAGAAATTTTTAGGCTCAGTACTAAACAACAACGGCGTCTGCACAAAATATATCATGGGAAAACTCACTTCAACAATGCAGAGATCAAACAGCAGAAGGAACCTACAGTTCAGTGACTGTAAGCCAGTGAAAGTAAACAACTGTAAAGTAAATATTTTAAGATCATGTATCTGTCTAGAGGTCGGCTCTGTGGCTAAGTCGATGCGAACGCTTCGTAATGCCGAGATGCCGGATTCGATCCCAGCTGCGGGTCATGCCCCTTGAGTTGGTTTCAACAATGGTATCAAGAAAGCCGACCGTTCAGAGGCAATGGCAAACTACTGGTCGTAAATTTGCCTAGAAAAACCACACAACAGCCAGGGTCTTTTTGGGGTTGGTTATGATGTAGAGCAGGGCTTTTCAAGTAAGCTGGCTCAGGCGCCAAAATGTTCAAAAAAGGCGATCATCAAGGGCCAGAAGCCTCCGCCAGCATAGAAAGATCTAAAATACAATACAGCTAAAGGTTATTCGCGGGCCAATTGCTGTGTCTTGGCGGGCCAGATTAAGCCCGCGGGCCGCCAGTCGAATAACCCTGATGTAAAGGATATGCAACTAACCATCTTTCCCGTGGCTACTTACGAATGTGAGTCGTACACTCAAAGAGCGGCTGGCCGAACGGTTAGTAAGCTGGGTCTCGAGCTGGAGACCCGGGCTGGAAGCCACGCCATCGCTGGGGATTTTTTCTGTTGGGGCAAAATAAAATCCTCGCCTGCACAGTCGTGGCTACAGCACTAGCAATGGGGCGTAAATCCTCACACTTAAAGACCCCGCTGCCTACACCGCCAAAGTGGTATATTAAGGCAGTCATTTGGCAGTCGTGGACTCAGATCATCGAAGAAAACATCTCAGCTTTTGAACTGAAATGCTGCAGAAATATTCTTAGAATATCATGAACAAACAGACATTCAACCAAATCTGAGCATTGGGGAGAACTGGTTCATAAACAGCATCCTGTCTCGAAAGCTGGAGTATTTTGGTCATGTTAAACTTGGAGGTGGTCTGGAGTAAACGGTCAGGGAGGGTAGATTCCGAGAAGATGTATTGGCAGTAAACTATATAAAGGCAAGGGAGCTGGCTAGATAACGAGAGACTGTTTGACCTGTCCCGATGAGAGCGACGCTCTGTAAAGGACCTAATGATTGATGATGATTATTTTCCTTGTTTTTTTTTTTTTAATGCTGATGAAGGAATTGTAGTCGGGACGTTCATTTCGCCTTTCATTTTTGGCTGATGGGTTTACTTCTCGTTCAGGTTAATGTAGACAAGATTTAGTACATGATGGTCATGAACTTCAAAGTCTCGTCTGTTTTTCCCGCCTGGGACCTAAACTAGGTCAGACATGCGCAGAAGCTGTGGAGTTGTAATTGCTCACGGCGATATTGAGGTATTCTATTAATTATGATCGTAGTGCCCAGACTTCTCTTTGGCATCAACACATCAAAGCGTTAGCTGTGTGGAGGTAATTCTCCTAGTTCATCAGATCATCACAGCATCACAAGGGACTGTGTGATGCCGGTTTTTCACGTAAATGCGCTCTTTGAGCTCACCTGTTACCTACCACACGTTCTCATTTCTGAGGCCGAATGTGTGCAGATGATTGTTGGTGCACCATGACACAGGAACAGAAATACAGTGGCCATATTTAACCACGTCATGTGGGAACAAAAGACCATGGACCTTGAGGCGGGACCCAGACAATCAAGTAGGGTTTGGGAACAACAGGGGAGGGCAGGGGTGGGAATGATTACATACATGTTCTTGTTCTTGTTTCTCTTCTTTGCTGATCTACTTTGAGCTCCGACGGATAATCTTTTTTGTTCGTCCATATTGACTTTGGCTTTTTACTAGGGTCTGAGTTTTGCGTGTCTATCTAGACACCCATACAGACATATCTACCCTCCTTGCAAAGACTGGACCTAGCGGATTGTGCGGATAAAAAACCTCTCATGGTTTAAAAGACAGGAAGGCGATTATCAACAGGCTCTAGGCAGAGCTTCAAGCAAGGCAGGACACTTAGGAGGCATTAGACATCCACTGCACCTTGGTCCATTTCCAATCGTCTCGACTTTTTCCTGCCAGTGAATCAAGATTGGACACAAGTGAGGGAGTGAGGTCGACGAATAGCGCAACTCTCCCTCACTTAAATCCAAGTCTTTGCGCAAGTCATTTTCATCAAGTTATCTGTTGTCCGCACTGCTCAGGAACTTTCCTGGCTCATACTGGGCCAATCAGCCACCCTCATGCTCATAATCATAGACCATTGCTACTTTGGATAAAAAGTGGGCTTCCTCGCTTTTGATGGACGAACAAGACACATGTAAACAAACCTAAACACAAACATACACACAAGCCGACAGACAGACAAGCGTACCTGTCATCAACAGAAGACATCTAGAGATCCATTTCTGTCAACACCGGTTGTCAAGTAACCGCAAGTTCAACAAATACCAGATTCTTAAACAAACAGCCAGCCTGCGTTGAAACTGTTAAACAATACAAAACTGGGGAGCAAGTGTTGGGTGCACTGTGAAGATGTCTACACAAGTACGGAATTTCTGTACACCCGGTGTCTGTGTACAAGTGTGTAAGGTGGTGGGACACGCCGTGGTGTAGCGGCTAGTTGCTTGCATGCCAATCTGAAGGTCGTGGGTTTAAATCTGAAAGGATCCGGACATTTAAAGAAAACAAAATTATCTTTATCCCCAAAGTAGTCAACCTTAAAAGGGTGCCAGGTAAAGTCCTGGGAAGCAAAAGTGGCAGGCGTGATGTTACGACAACACCCACCGAGTGTCGATTGGTCTACAAAATCTAGGTCTAGCCCTATATGCCCAATACCTACGAAGGAGCGGAAAAGGGTCATGTGGGCGAGTCAACGGGCCGCTCTCGAGCCATTTACTCAACAGATATATGATGCTAGATTCGAAGTCTTATGGGTAACTCAGAACCTGGTGTGGTTCATCGTCTACTTCTTTTACTTCCAATGACATTTCCCAGCGCTGATGTCACACTATCTAAATGGCAGACCGACAGGAACCTATCTTCTTTTACCCCACCAGGATATCACACAAGCGATAAACACCTGATGACACAAAGTGCCACCATGTGGATGAGGATCACTCGTGGAGAGGTCCAGATACCACGTTCAGCCATTAGACCATATTTATAACCAGGCTATATTGCGGCCCCTGACAAGAGCCAGAGTAGGGCTGCAGAAAAACGAAAAATTGAATCCTACAAAGGGATGACTAGTTAATATTATAGTAGACCGACAGGTATATGGTTAGCGGTCTAAGACGACAAGAAAGATGAATATCGTCAATAGAACATATTAAGAACATCTACAAAAAGTTTTTCAGTCAATGGTATCACACTGTGGAAGATATCAGGGACCCTTCCCATGTGATATTCGCAAAGACAGCAGTGGTGCACCGTAGGCAGCCTTCACTGCGAAGACGGTACAACATTTGTTTTAAAATCCCGGACACAAAGGACCGAGAAATTAGGCGACGATAAAGCCAGGCACATGATGATGATAGAGACAATATCTGCACGGCAGACACACAAATCTGCCAAGAAAATCACTCCTCGACTTGTCCACGGTTGCAGGATAATACCAGGAGATAAAACAATGACAACACAAGTCGAAAGTCAGGGCTGTAATTTATCGTCGATGCGTCTTTCTCTTTGACATCGTCATCCATCTTGTCTGATTGTGTCTACATGTCGGAAGTCTTGTCGCTTTTGGCTGCAGACAATTTCGTTTCCCAAACATCTTTTGTTTTAAAACCGATCTCCAGGTGAAGACTTATTTCTAAACGTATTTTTGTACATTCATGTGTTTCCTTTTCTATTGTAATGTCTTTGTTTTCTGCCCTTTCACCTTGTTGTATCACTTTATTATCCTAATTGCTACCTTTCCGTAATATGGTAAAGAGCACCCCCCCCCCCCCCCAATCTAACTAGTTTACTCAGGGGTCAAAATAATGAAAATTGGGACCGTCGAGGGCCAGAGGTCAAGATCCAGCATAAAAAGTTAATACAATACACTTGGTAGGCGATTCACCTGCTAGGTCTCTGTGGACCTGATCTGATCCGCGAGCCACCTGCTATGTCTCTGTGGGCCTGATCTGATCCGCGGACTACTTGCTAGGTCTGTGGGCCTGATCTGATCCGCGGGTCACCTGCTGTGTCTCTGTGGGCCTGATCTGATCCGCGGGCCACTTGCTAGGTCTGTGTGGGCCTGATCTGGTCACATGACCACCAGTTAAAAAGCCCTTGTATAGAGGTAGGTATGGTTGCATACTATAATTATTAATGCCGCTGAAGTGTAGTAGCGAGACGCTGGTCGTTTTTACTTATAGGATAATTGTACTCTAGGGTAAAGGCACATTGGGCTCTACTTCTTCATTTTTTGCTACTACTGCTGCTACCATTGCTACTGCTGCTACTGATAATGGTACTTCTACTACTGCTGCAAATACTGCTGCTGCAAATACTGCTGCTACAACTGTTGCTACTACTGCTGCTGCTGCTACTACTACAACTGCTGCTAATAATGCTGCTACTGCTGCTACTGCTACTATTGCTTCTACTGCTGCTGTTACTGCTGCTGCTGTTACTGATACTACTACTGCAGCTGCTACTGCTCCTACTTTACTACTACAACTGCTATTGCTACGACTGCTACTACTACTGCTGCTGTTACCCTACTGCTGCTGCTACTACTACTTTTTCACGAATGCTGCTACCACTGCAACTATTACTATTACTTTTACAACTACTACTATTTTTTTTATCTCTCACTGTTTATCCCTGTTTAGCAGAAAATGAAACGGCATTGACACAGTTCGGGCTCTCATGTGAAGTGGATGGATCCTTGCGAGAGACATGACAGTCTCTTCAGTCGGCAAAGCGGTGGTTTTGAACACTAAAATTGATGTCCGCTCGCGATCGACAACCGCCTGCATGTCCCTGGACTCAGGTCAAGCCGTTTGTGTTAGTGTTTATGGCTGTTGACTGGACAGAGGTCAAGGAGTTTGTGTTAGTAGTAACGTCCATTGACTGTGCGGACTGGTCATTTTGATGTGTGATTATTATTTTTTCCAGCTCCTCAGAGTTGCTTTATTTATGGCACTGATGTTAATGTTAGAGCAGTGAACATCAACCTCCTATGAGATCCCTTCCTTAGTGAGTTGATCACGTTCTTCTCGTTATGTTGCATGTTCTTGTAACGTCGCTCCAGTCGATAGACCCCAAAGAACTCTTTGAGTTTTGGCCAGTTGCCTCCTGTTTATTCATGCCCAAAGTGTCCTAGCTGCTGTCATCGACGTATTATTTGAAGCATTATTTTAGAATCAACACTTATTGATCTTCTCTTTATGCGCTGAGGAAACTGTGCAAAGGATTCGGTTACTTTGGTCTTTTTCTTTTAATCACCCCATCTCGGTGACTCGGAGATTTCGAACGGAGTTCCCTGGAAAGTTTAACAGTTTATGGATGTTAGGTTGTGAAATATGAACATCGACTCATACTGACCTTAACCATAATCCCCTATATTAATGAACTTTTTCGGGAATTCCCTTCGAAATCACGGAGTCCCGAAATGGAATTAACAAAAAGAAAAGTACCATTACTTGCTTAGCTTTATGGTTGATTTGTCAGTTTGTTTGATTTGTTGGTTTAGTGGATGGTTGACCGGTTGGCTTGTGGACTTGCTAGTTGATTGGGTGGATTATCGGTCGGTTGACTGGTTGGTCGGTTGACTGGTTGCTTAAATGTTTCTTGGTGGATTGTATGGCTGCTTGGTTGATTGGCTGGCTGAATGTTTACATAGTTGGTTGGTGGACTGGCTGGTTTGTTGATTGGCTTATTGATTGTGTAAATGGTTGGCTGGTTGACTGGCTGCCTGATTGTTTGGTTATTACGTGAATTGGCTGGTTAATTGGTCAATTGATTGGTTGGTTGATCGACTGACTGATTAGCTACTGGTTGATCTAGTCTCATAAAATAGTTGAAGCGGAATGTCCGAAAAGATTTTAAAATAATTTTATCAGAAAACATGACGAGGCAGTGAACTGGCGACTCTGAGGCGTTGTGATGGCAACTAGGAGAAGTCAAAGCCTCACATCTGCCGTGGAGTGTTTATAATTACCTTTAATTTCTTGCCCCGTGACCTCACAGTCCAGACTTTGGGATGTTTTGTTGTTGAGAGCTTGCACTGGTGGTTATCTCAGAGATCAATCAGCAATAAACTGTCCTGCTCCGATGATTTATGCTTCTGTCGTTGACCAGCTGACCGGCCTGCAAGTGTGCCTCCTGTCGAGAAAGATTTATGTCTTCCCGTTAAAGTGACCGCTACCACCCTGTGACTGTTTTGACCAGCCCATCTCACTTGCCGGCCCACAAAAGATAACACCAGTTATCCAGCCCACTTTTACCAGCAATGATTGACGCTTTTTAACGACCTATTCTTCTGCAGGTCAGGATGGAAATGCCCAGTTCGAGAGGAGACATCTAGGCCAGGTGTAGTCCAGTCAGGATTGTAGTGTTTCTTACACCATGATTGATGTTGGTCATCCACCGGCGAAAAACGATCTGGCTAAGTACTGCGTCTTCACCGGGCAGAACAAACAGGAGGTTATCCAGACGCGTCGAAGAAAGTGTTGTTTCCGTCCTCTCCGGCTATTGTCGTCACATCTTGGCATTGTTTCACTTGGAAGAATTTCCGGTTTTGTGAATGGGGCAAGATGATTAATGGATTAACAGCGATTAGTTCCTGACTGATGTCGGCTAGAACTGATGACGTCTTGCTACCTGCATGTCATCCTGCGCAGGTGGCGCGGTGATTTCGGTCACAGGCATGAGGGGAAGTTAAGTCTGATGTGATGTGTATAAGGAGATATTCCGTACCCCACTCGGGCGCCAGTCCTTCACTGTTCTGGTTTTACGGAACCTCATGCAAGACTCCTGTTGCACGTCCCCGTCGTGCGCCACGGATAATGTCTCAAATGAGCATTAACAGAGTTGGCAGGGGATCTCGGAGCTGGCGGCCCCTAGAGGTGTAGTCCTTTCTGGCTCTCACCAGCCCGCCCCCAAACGCATGGGTGAAAAGTAACAAAACTTAAGGACTGCTTGCTAAATGTACCATCAAATGACAACTCTTGGTTAAAATTCGGGAGCGAATGGAAAACTGTGCTGCTGAGACTCAACCCTGACCGAGAGATTTACCCGCAGCCAAGACGAGTAACATCTCTTGTGGGCGACTTCTCGCAGCAAGATCCCACCCTACGTACATCCTCTGTCAATCTCAGTGTCGTCGTCACCGCGCTGAGGTACAACCATGGCAGCAACTATTCATATGCTGGCTTGAAAACAATGTCCGACAAAGTTACACCCCACGGCACACATGCAAGCTCAAAGTCCGACGATCATAACTCGTACCGATTAGGAAAAGTCTGAATGACCGTATCCACTGGTCCAACTCGCCCGAGTGTTGGACAAACAGTTGAAGCCACGCCTGACGCATTTTGCTTCCCCATTCTGTCGTGCTAAGGGCACAGCTGGAAACAACGTTAAAGGTGTCTAACGTAAGATGAAAAAGAATGTACCTATTTGTGTGGCCACAAACGTCCTAGACCTGCGGGCTGCTCCCCGCTGATCTCCGGAGAGCGCAGCCTTGTAGCGCGGGAAGCTCAATACACGGTTGTGAGGTTAAGCAGGTCATGGGCAGGACCGTGACGATTCCTTGGGTGAGCCCAGAACCAGAGCATCATGTGTCGGCTCTGCATTTATGGAAGCCTCCTTGGATGGCGGGGAACGCCCATGATCTGCCCCTGCCTTCCCTTGAGGCTGAAAACTCTACATAGAGCTGCCTTAAGGACGACATACCGGGGGCCACACCTGTTGAAGGTCAAGAGGACACCTCACAAATGATGCAACACTCTCGACCCACACAAAATAATGGCCACAGTCAACCTAGAAATAGGCTTGACGTCTTCCTCCGAAGTCGGAGTACATCTGCCGGAGAGGCGGGGAACGAGTACTGCAAACAAATAAGCCAGTAAACGGATGTACAACGGAGTACACGCAAAACTCAGGTCAAGGTAAAAGCCAAAAGTCCATTTTGGACGAACAACCGTGACTTACCGCCGGAATTCACAGCCGGTGAACAAGAAGAAGAAGAAGAAGAAGAATCCTGCGCAGAAGGAAGCATATCTCTCTGAACTCCTGAGGCTAAAGTCAGAAAGTTAGAAGCGTTTCCTTTACAGGTCACTGAAGGACCGACCGCCCCATTTGTTGTCGGTCACTGTGATTTCACTAGGCAATTTTACGTGCAGATTTGTGTTTTTTTCTTCTTAACGGTGGATTCTCCATACAACTGCCGAATTAACACAAAGCGCTCTGATGTCAATCATAGTTCTGCCTGCTTCTCTCTGTCTCTGTCTTTCTCTTTCTTTCTCCATATTTCTCTCTTTCTCTTTGTATTTTTCTCTCTTTATATCTTTCTTTCTTTCTCTCGTTCTCTGTTTTCATCTTTCTCCCTCTGTGTCTCTTTCAATCTGTCCTTCTCTACCTCTTTTTCTCCCTCTCATAATCTCTCTTTTTCTCTGTCTCTGACAGTCTCCCTCTCTCTGTGACTCCCTCTTTTCCTGTCTGTCTGTCTGTCTGTCTGTCTGTCTGTCTGTCTGTCTGTCTGTCTGTCTGTCTGTCTGTCTGTCTGTCTGTCTGTCCGTCCGTCCGTCCGTCTGTCTGTCTGTCTGTCTGTCTGTCTGTCTGTCTGTCTGTCTGTCTGTCTGTCTCTCTCTCTCTCTCTCTCTCTCTCTCTCTCTCTCTCTCTCTCTCTCTCTCCAACTGCCACAAACAACACATGGTCATCATACATCTTCAGTGTCAGGAACAGAATATCCTTTGGGTGTCATTGTCTAACCCGACGCAGGTTCCCTCGGCCACGTGCGACCCAGGGGACCCATCCAGTGCACCAATCCTGAGAAGCCACTGACCCCTGGTGCCTGCACTGGTCATCGTCAGTCCACTCGCAGACCAGGGGTGAACCGACAAGTGGTATTAATTGATCTAAACACTTACACCACAAGCATACACACACAAAGAGAGAGAGAGAGAGAGAGAGAGAGAGAGAGAGAGAGAGAGAGACACACACACACACACACACACGAACACATAAATAAACATACACACCACAAGAATTTGCATACAGAGACACACAGACACTCCAAATATACACACACTTTTAAAACTATAAAGCGGTCCAATTAAAAACAACATGGCGCGTGTTGATTAAAGGTGCGCCCCCCCCCCACACCCCCCCCCAACCTTCCCCATTTGCTCTCCTTTTGGGGCACAACATAAAAAACATGTCGAAACCTTTGACTATTTAGGGCTATTTCCTTCGATTGCATCTGCCTGATAGACGCGAAACCAACAGTCAGCATACGAGAGCTTCAGATCTGCAAAATGGATGTACACGCAAAACTAAAGTTAAGGATTAATACCAAATTCCAAAAGTGGACGAACAACTAGGACTTTTTCTCCATGGTTTACAGCCAGAGAAGTTATAGAAGTTGTGAAAGACTGCACGTGCAAGAAATGAAGTTGGTAAGAGGACAAGTCAGTGACTTGATAACGGCAGTGAAACGTTGTAATAGTAGAGAAAGACATCCGTTTCATCTTAGGGCACTATTGTAGGGCTGGTCCATGGGGCCTGGTCTCTATCTTATGGCACCCCTGTAGGGTTGGTCCCTGGGGCCTGGTCTCTATCTTAGGGCACTACAGTAGGGCTGGTCCCTGGGGCCTGGTCTCTATCTTAGGGCACCACTGTAGGGCTGGTCCCTGGGGCCTGGTCTCTTTCTTAGGGCACTACTGTAAGGCTGGTTCCTGGGGCCTTGTCTCTATCTTAGGGCACTACTGTAGGGCTGGTCCCTGGGGCCTGGCCTCTATCATAGGGCACTAATGTAGGGCTGGTCCCTGGGGCCTGGTCTCTTTCTTAGGGCCCTACTGTAGTGCTGGTCCCTGGGGCCTGGGCTCTTTCTTCGGGCACCACTGTAGGGCTGGTCCCTGGAGCCTGGTCTCTATCATAGGGCACTACTGTAGGGCTGGTCCCTGGGGCCTGGTCTCTTTCTTAGGGCCCTACTGTAGTGCTGGTCCCTGGGGCCTGGGCTCTTTCTTCGGGCACCACTGTAGGGCTGGTCCCTGGGGCCTGGTCTCTATCTTAGGGCACTACTGTAGGGCTGGTCCCTGGGGCCTGGTCTCTATCTTAGGGCACTACTGTAGGGCTGGTCCCTGGTCTCTATCTTAGGGCACTACTGTAGGACTGGTCCCTGGAGACTGATCTCTATCTTAGGGCACTACTGTAGGGCTGGTCCCTGGTCTCTATCTTCGGGCACCACTGTAGGGCTGGTCCCTGGTCTCTATCTTAGGGCACTACTGTAGGGCTGGTCCCTGGTCTCTATCTTAGGGCACTACTGTAGGGCTGGTCCCTGGGGCCTGGTCTCTATCTTAGGGCACTACTGTAGGGCTGGTCCCTGGTCTCTATCTTAGGGCACTACTGTAGGGCTGGTCCCTGCGGCCTGGTCTCTATCTTAGGGCACTACTGTAGGGCTGGTCCCTGGGGCCTGGCCTCTTTCTTAGGGCCCTACTGTAGGGCTGGTCCCTGGGGCCTGGGCTCTTTCTTCGGGCACCACTGTAGGGCTGGTCCCTTGGGCCTGGTCTCTATCTTAGGGCACTACTGTAGGGCTGGTCCCTGGGGCCTGGTCTCTATCTTAGGGCACTAAAGTAGGGCTGGTCCCTGGTCTCT
Organism: Candidula unifasciata; assembly: GCA_905116865.2. Taxonomy (NCBI): domain Eukaryota; kingdom Metazoa; phylum Mollusca; class Gastropoda; order Stylommatophora; family Geomitridae; genus Candidula; species Candidula unifasciata. Next base: position 200,497 of record CAJHNH020001036.1, read on the forward strand.
ATCTTAGGGCACTACTGTAGGGCTGGTCCCTGCGGCCTGGTCTCTATCTTAGGGCACTACTGTAGGGCTGGTCCCTGGGGCCTGGTCTCTATCTTAGGGCACTACTGTAGGGCTGGTCCCTGGGGCCTGGTGTCTATCTTAGGGCACTACTGTAGTGCTAGTCCCTGGGGCCTGGTCTCTTTCGTAGGGCACCACTGTAGGGCTGGTCCCTGGGGCCTGGTCTCTATCTTAGGGCACTACTGTAGGGCTGGTCCCTGGTCTCTATCTTAGGGCACCACTGTAGGGCTGGTCCCTGGGGCCTGGTCTCTATCTTAGGGCACTACTGTAGGGCTGGTCCCTGGTCTCTATCTTAGGGCACTACTGTAGGGCTGGTCCCTGGGGCCTGGTCTCTATCTTAGATCACCACTGTAGGGATGGTCCCTGGGGCCTGGTCTCTATCTTAGGGCACCACTGTAGGGCTGGTCCCTCGGGCCTGTTACATGTAGCCAGCTACTGTTTCTGTCTCCCCGGCTTCACGGCTCCATGACTTAAGAAGAGACTATGTAACATCCTGTCACTGTTGCCCTGTGTGCAGTTTGCAAGGGTTCGAGTGTTAATGCAGAAAAACGTTGTTGAAAAGTATATAATGAGTTACAGACGATCGATCTTATTTTTCCCTCCCAGCTGCTACCTCAAGGTTTACCATACCATTCTGAGATTAAAGAATCTGGCTCTGGACGGCAGACCAGCAAGGCAGAACTCAGATACTCTGTTCAACCTTCATGTAAGGTTTAACTAGATCACATGAAACGACTAAATCAGTCACTTGCAGCTCTATGCGGGTCGGGAGGTTTATGAATCAATCACAGGCACAACTTAACAATGGTCTCTCATTCTGTTTGTCGGTCTAGATAAATTGAGACCTGGCTAGCCGATAGGTAAGTGCTTGTTGCTTCAAATGTCTATCTGAGGCCGCATACAGAACTAGAGACAAGGCCGAGAATGAGGGGTGAACGGGGGAGAGGCGGTAAGGGAGAACAAGGAGAATTAGAGATAGAGAGAAGGAGAGAAGAGGAAGAAGAACAAGAGATTGCTAGAAATGGAGACAAACTTATGTAGAGAGAAAGACATAACGAGAGGAGGGGGGTGGGGGGGGGGGAGAGTAAGAAGAGAGAAGAGAAAGGGGTGAGACAAGAAAAAAGTTTAGGAGAGAAAAACATCGAGAGAGACTGACAGAGACAAATAATACTAAAATAAAGACAGACACACGCAGGGAGAAAAGAAAAGAAGAGAGAGAGAGAGAGAGAGAGAGAGAGAGAGAGAGAGAGACAGAGAGACAGAGAGAAGAAATGTTAACAGAAACAATCATTTCTCTGAAACCGCCGCGTGCCACTCACACCTATGTACCACAATTCTGTTATGTCAATCACAAGACACTCACTAAAATATGGACAGGCGCTCACACGCTCTTCAAGCTGGTTCCTTACTCAAACACTCATCTCTGCCGATCATCACCCACCTACACCCAACCACACCCACCTACACCCAACCACACCCACCGACACCCATGCCTAACCTCACACTCAGATTTCTGACAGTCACACACGCATCCATTTATCTACGGTGCTGCGGAGGTAATTGACCGAAACACAAAACACAACACATAGCTGTCTACTGTTAGGAGCAGGTGCTCTAAAGTTACACGGGGGAGAATGGGAAACCCATCTGAGGTGCATGTGGGTTTAACATCACCGTCATGGGTTGTCTGTTTCTCCGGAACGAATGGGTTAGACATTGTCTTCCCTGATAGCACTTTGAGGCATTCTTGTAGTACCTAGCACTTCCATCCAGTACACAAGCGGAGACACTAGAGGTCAGTCTCTAAGTAAGCACTGATTCTGTTTTTCCCCAGTTTGTCATTAAATGTCTCTCTCTCTCTTTCTCTTTCTCTCTCTCTCTCTCTCTCTCTCTCTCTCTCTCTCTCTCTCTCTCTACATATATATATAGAAGACAGACAGACAGACAGACAGACAGACAGACAGACAGACAGACAGACAGACAGACAGACATTTTACAGACAGACAGACAGACGACAGACAGACAGACAGACAGATAGATAGATAGATAGATAGATAGATAGATAAGATAGATAGATAGAGATAGATAGATAGAAGAGATAGACAGACAGACAGACAGACAGACAAGAGACAGACAGACAGACAGACAGACAGACTAGACAGACAGACAGACAGACAGACAGACAGATAAATATATAGATAGATAGATAGATAGATAGATACATAGATAGATAGATAGACCGACATGACAGTACAGACAGACAGACAGACAGAACAGACAGACAGAGACAGACAGACAACAGACACAGACAGACAGACACAGACAGACAGACAGACAGACAGACAGACGACAGACAGACAGACAGACAGATAGATAGATAGATAGATAGATAGATAGATAGATAGATAGATAGATAGATAGATAGATAGATAGATAGATAGACTACTATAGATAGATAGATAGATAGAAATAGATAGATAGATAGATAGATAGATAGATTAGATAGATAGATAGATAGATAGATAGATAGATAGATATAGATATATTAGATAGATAGATAGATAGATAGATAGATAGATAGATAGGATAGATAGATAGATAGACCATAGATAGATAGATAGATAGATAGATAGATAGATAGATAGATAGATAGATAGATAGATAGATAGATAGATAGATAGATATATAGATAGATAGATAGAATAGATAGATAGATAGATAGATAGATAGATAGATAGATAGATATATAGTATATAGATAGATAGATAGATAGATAGATAGATAGATAGACAACCTATACAAGTCTGAACGGTAAGATATGGTGCTTTTCAGAAGCAAGAAAAAGCAACAAATGACAGCTGACAAAAGTTGGACACACGAGAAGTGAACTGACAGGACAAAATGAACAAAACATATACAACGACAGCAAAGAAAGTACGCTAGAGAATATAAACAGACGGTGTGAAATGAAAGTCTATTTGATACACAGCCGGGCTTATCAGAAAGAAGACATACCTGAAAGACAAATATTGAGCAGGTGAGCTCTCAGGTCGGCTGACATCAGGTAAGGTCAGGTAAATAACATCCATCTTGCCCTATGAGGATGAGGTGAATAATTCTGCTGCAGATAATGAAAAACATGAGATTGTATCAATGAGAAAATATCATCCAAACAGCAAATCCATCCGTCGGTCTGTAGAGACTGGTGCAGTCGTGCAATTCAAAAGGTTGAGTTCCAGGAAAATGAATAAATTACAGAATAAATTCTTATAGAAATTGAACCCATATGGAGTTTCACTGGGTTATGTGTCGCATTTTGGAATATAGAGGGTTTCTATCGAACAGACAGACAGACAGACAGACAGACAGACAGACAGACAGACAGACACACAGACACACAGACACACAGACAGACGGAATGGCGGGAGGACGGACGGACGGATAGATAAATAGATACAGGTAAACAGATAGACAGATTGATTGATTGAGTAATTTATTGACTGACTGAAACGCGTTTGTGTGTGTGTGTGTGTGTGTGTGTGTGTGTGTGTGTGTGCGACATTTACAGCTTTAGGAGTGGAGATAATACACAGCTGTTTCTCGGTGATTTTACTTACTGGAGTATAGGCTAAATATCAAGGGGTTAAAGGTTAAAGTAGGCAGGAGTATAGAGTGAGACGAATAAGATTGAAGTAAAACATCAGGATGTGGATTAGAGTCGGGCAGACAGAGATAGGAGAAGGCAGACAAAGTTAGGCATGAGTTCAGACATAAAACTAGGCAGGTTGGCTATCTGGCAAAGACAGACGATTGGCGGGGGGTCAGACAAAAAGGCAAAGACGGAAAAGCAGCGAAGGGTAAAAGTTAATTGCGTATCCTTTACAGGACGTTGCAGAACCAACCCCAACAGCCCCTGGCTGTTGTGTGGTTTTCCTAGGCAAATTTACGCCCAGTAGTTTGCCATTGCTTCTGAACGGTCGGCTTTCTGGATACCACTGTTGAAAACAACGCAAGGCACATGGCCTGCCGCTGGAATCGAACCCGGCATCCCGGCATTACGAAGCTTTCGCATCGACTTAGATTCAGAGCTGATCAGAGAATGGCAAAGAGGTGCGCAAATACCACAAAACGCAGTTTATCGTCACTAAAGAGGAGTCGCAGTTTTATTGGTGTACGGTTTGTACTAATGAGGATGCCAAAACTACAACAGCCTTGCCTTAGTTCACCAGACACGGAAAGCTAGGATGCAGCCTGCAGACCTTAAAGTGTGGTCTTTAGTATCTTTGCCAGCGCCTGATCGAGAAGAGTATCAAGTTTACGTGTTGATGAAACTGTCAGTGTAGCATTGACAAAATCGTTTATTTGTTGCACTGGGCACTTACAGGTCTTAGACTTCTGGGGAAAATAGAAGCCAGAGATCTGCAGCTACAGCAACACACGGCAGAGCAATATGGTGGTGAATGGACAAGGAATGTCAGGGTTGGTTTACTGTTTTTTTTACTGTTTGACCAGGGAAAGAATCAGTTATGGTCATATGTTGGTCTATCATTCTAACTGTTTGGTTATGTCGTTTTGCTGCTCTTTTCTTTTATCTCTCTCTCTCTCATATTTCTCGGTCATATTTTCCTCTTCCTCCTTCTCCTCTTACTTCGCTTCTTCTTCTTCTTCTTCTTTTTCTTCTTTTTCTTCTTCTTCTTCTTCTTCTTCTTCTTCTTCTTCTTCTTCTTCTTCTTCTTCTTCTTCTTCTTCTTCCTTCTTCTACTTCTCTTCTTCTTCTTCTACTTAGGACATTTCTTCTTCTTTCTCTCTCTTCTTCTTCTTCTTCTTCTTCTTCTTCTTCTTCTTTCTTCTTCTTCTTCTTCTTCTTCTTTCTCTCCTCTTGCTTCTGCTTCTTACTTTTCTTCTGCTTCTTCTTTTTCGTCACCTCCGACTCCTCTTCGTCTTGCCTTTTCATTCTTGTTTTTAATACCTAAAAAAATATGTAGTAAACTTTGTAGAAAGAAGACACTATCTCCTTAGGCTCTTACTGTACCGGCCTTGACTTCTCTCCCCTTTCTGAACGTAACGCGCAATATTATCATGACCACATCATCATCATATATCCTTCTGCCACTATCTGCCGGCAAAAAATTCGTTGAGGGAATTTTTTTTTAAAG
>CAJHNH020001037.1:0-52500 GCA_905116865.2 Candidula unifasciata
AAAAAAAGAAGAAAAAAGAAAAAAAAGAAAAGAAGAAGAAAAGAGAAGAAAAAAAGAAGAAGTAAATTAATGTGAGTGGTGATGATATATATATGTAAAAAAAAAAAAGAAAGGAAGAAAAAGAAAAACATCATAACAAAAACAAAAACAAAACAAAACGAAAAAAGGGGGAAGGAAAAAACTAAAAGGGGACGAGGGGTCGAAAGGGGGGTCCCCAAAAAGACGAACAGAAGAGAGAGAGGGAAGAGAGAAGAGAGAGAACCACTGATTTTTTAAAAAAGATAGGACGACGACAAAACGAAAGCCCCCGCCCCCCTTTCCAAGCACAGGGACAATTGGAGCATTAAACCAGTCAAAAATAATAGATCTGACCTGGGATGAATATAAAGGAACATTTTTAAAACATTTTTTATGTCAGCTCAAGGCTCAGGGGGGGTTGGGAAAACCCGGGAAGCAGAATGGGCAGGGGCCCCAAAGGGACACCCTTTAGGGTGAAGTAAGTGATAATGTAACACAGTAAAATAACTTTCATTTTTTAACGTAACGCTTTACCCCCAAACCATAAGTTTTTTTTGTCTGTCTATAACCACTTTTTTAAAAAAGAGTTTTTTTTACCTAAAAAACATTTTATTTGAAACAAAACCCCCCAGGTATTTTTAACCACGCCGTGTTTTTAAAAAACCATTATTTTTGTTTATACTTTTCTCTTCAGTTGTTCCTTCATGAGCTTTTCTTTCCCCTGATCATTTTTTTCAAATTCCTAAAAAGGGCTTAATTCAGTTCTCTGTACAATTATTTTTGCTGTTAAAAATTAAGGAAATATTATATTCCATGGTCTTTGGCGACCCCTGTGAAAGGGTCTTTGGGACCCCCAAAAAGGGGTGGGGACCCGGTTTAAGAACCGCTGATCTAGACGCCTTAAAGTTAATCCCTATGATTTGCTCTCCAAAAACCTTACTAGAATATATTTTATTTTCTTTTTTAAAGGGACCTTTTTCCACCCCCCTCGCTTTTTGGGGAATTAGGGCTAAACCATTTTTCATAGACAATCGCACTCGGGAGATGGGTCGGTATCCCGGTCACGTAATTTCCCAGGATTTTTTCCTGGACCCATTCGGTTTTGGGGCGCCAAAAAGGAAGGTCATTTTAGAAAAAAAAACAAGCCAGCTCCGTTCAGATTTAAACCCCCACGTTTTTGACCCACAGGCCAGCGTCTAGCTGCACAGCGGGCTGCTCTTTTTACAAAATGAGGAAAACTCAAAAAATGGTTGTAGAATAATTTTGCACCAACATCATATCCCAGGGTACTCAAGTGGAAGACCTCAACCTCGCCCGTACGATAGGTTCAATCCGCCTTTTTTTTTTTTTACATTGGGTCCAAGTTACTCAGTTGGAAATACTTTGATATTTTTTGTTCTCTTTGCTAGAGTTTTTTATTTGGGTGCTAATTTTCAACAAATTTAACTCAACCCCCTTTTAGCGAAAATGCCCCATCCTGCCAAGAGCGCCATTCGAACAAAAAAATTTTACATATTTTTCAGTTCACCTGGCTTTGGGGGTATCATTCAATTTTTTTGACAAAAATCTAGAAAAAAAAGGGAAAACCCGTGGGATAAAATTGAATGGGGGTTTAGAAAACAACTTGGGTGATGTGAGATTGCATCGTTTACCTGTTTATAAAAAATAAATACAAAAGGATTCACATTAAACGGTAGTAAGATTTTTTGAGATTCATTTGTTAATTATACACCCCCCCCCCAACCCGAAACAAACAAGCCCTTTCTTTTTTCTTTTCCTTCTTTTCTCTCTTTTTTTCTTCTGCCTTTCTTTTCTTTGGTTTCTTCTTCCCTCCTCTTTTTTTTCCTTCTTGGGGCCCCCGCTTTTAGTGCGACTCGCGCACCACGGTCGGTGTTCAAAACCGTGCGGTCCCGGGGTTTCCCCAAGCCTAGGAAATGGGCCCCAGATTTTAAAACCCTGGAGTAAGGAAACGGGTTATTGCGGACGGCAATTTTGTCAGCTGCTTACTGGGGTAGAGCCTTATGGGTTTTTAACCCGGGGCATACGCCGGTTCAATTCCCGATTTTTTTTTTACCTTCTTTTTCTTCTTTCTTCTTTTCTTTTTCTTTCTTCTTTTCCCCCCTTTCTTCTTTTCTTTCTTTCTTCTTTCTTCTTCTTCTTCCTTCTTCTTCTTCTTCTTTTTCTTCTTCTTTCTTCTTCTTTTTTTCTTTTTCTCTTCTCTCTTTTCTTCTCTTCTTTTTTCTTTTCTTCTTCTTTTTCTTTCCTTTTCTTTCTTTTCTTTTTCTTCTTTTTTCTTTTCTTCTTCTTCTTTCTTTTTTTTTTTTCTTTTCTCTTTTTTTCTTCTCTTTTCTTCTTCTTTTCTTTTCTTTCTTTTTTTCTTTCTACTTTTTCCGTTGTGTGTCTGCATAATTTTCTCATTTTTTCCAAAAAATCCCGGGACCCAACCACATTAGTCCTTTTTCCGACATGTTTGCCCCTGACACTCATTACGGGTCCTCGTTAACCAATTCGGAGAATGCGATGAAAATAATTATTGTAAAAGCACAGTTAACTAGGGTAACTGGTATTTACATTTTTTTGTTGGAGTTTATGTTAACTTTAAATGATTATATTTTATGAGCTCTTTATTTCAGTTAGTTGGTTAGTTAGTCGACAGATTATCCTCATTGCACGTCGAACCACTCAGTCCATAAGTGCTCGGATCCCCTCCTCAGTAAATCCCGCAGCGTGTAGCGGCTAATGACACCAGTTCTGTGTTGGTTTATTATTCATCTTTGGCTACACGAGTAGTGTTCTTGTTTAGCGACACCCTGTTTGACATGTTGTTCTTGGGTTGCCCAGGGTTGAGTTCACGTTCTCATTTGGTTTCCCAAAAAACGTTTAACTTTTTTTAGACATCAGTATATCCTGGTCCAGGGTTTGTCCGGTTTTTATTCCCTCCCCGCACCCTATAAACTTGCTTTTTCCTTGAACCCCCACATTCCGGACAAAAAATAACCCTTGCCCCTGATCGTAGACCCCCAACCCTCCCTTCGGCCACCCCCTTCTCTATCTTCCTAGATATCTCGAGTCCTGAAAAGCGGCCCCAGTGAAAGTCTGTGTCTCTAGCCATTTTTGCTTTAGTCACAGCCATGACCTCCAAGTCGGGTTTTGGTTCGGAAAAAAAGTCTAAAATCCCTTTCCCAAAAACTCCCCCCCAAAACTGACCCGTGAAAGCCCAGTTTTCAGATTTTCCGAAAAGAACCCTTGAAATTCTTTCCAAAAACCCTTTGGCTTTTTTTCGGGAAAACGGGAAAAAGTTTTGTACACACCGGCCTTTGCCCCCACTCCTCCCCGGGGTTCATGTCCTAAAGTGAACATACCTGTAAAAAAATTCCTCGCTTGCCCCATCCACGATTTCCCTTTTTTAACCTGTCCCTTTTTATCATCTTGATTTGACTTTTAAGGATGTTGTGGTCCCGGACTGTGAGGTAGGCACGAGCTCGGGAAATGTGTATTCGTTTTCCCAAGTCGGAAAACGAGAAGGTCGCATGCCTGAGCTGTATCTTTTGTACACCAAGTATAATGCCCCCAAGCCTGTTCTGTACCCTTTTAAAATTTTCCATCTGTTTTAGGCTGAGGCCCTGCCATGCGTATTCAAAAACGAAAGGACCGACCCTGGTATAAAAACATAGATGGTGCTCCCATTTTGCCCCCCATCACTCTCATCGCACCCAGCCCCCGTTGGTTTTTCATTAAAATCCTATCTATGTGCTCGGTTAAGCAAGGCTTGATAAAAAATGTACCCCCAGGTTTTTTATTGCTTTGTTTTTTCCAAAACCCTCAAAAACACAAAAAAAGGGGGACCCTAACCCCAACCGCCCCCCAGTTTCAAACCCAAAAGTGCTTATGGATTGACCCTTTTTTGTATTCTTCACAACCTTCTCTCTCCCCTTGCCCTGACGATACACACGTCGCATAAAGGTTTTTTCCCGCCCTGTGATTGCTCGTTTTGGATTCCACGTATAAACGTTGAAAAAAACCCGGAGATAATGGCGATCCTGTGGCAGCGGTTTTTAAAAATTTTTGTTATACCACATTTGACACCCCTGCCCTCGGGTTCAAGTTTTCACTATCTTTTGTAGTGGGGCACTTTCCCCGAAACCCAGTAATTCTGGTTCCCCATTGTTAAGCAGCTCGCCCATTTCGATTCTTTCACTATCTTTTGTGGACATGTCACAAATTCAGCTTTTTCCCCCCTTTTTAGTACCAGGCCCCAGTTCCTGTTTTTTTACTAGTCTTTTGTAGTGAGCCCTCCGCCCCGTCCGGGTTTTTTAATTTTCTTGTGGGGCACCCTCCCCATTTTAAAAGTTCTTTTACAAATCTTCTTGTAGTGACCCGCCCCCCAGTTTATGCTTTTCATTTTGTAGTACACGTGCCCCCCTTCGTGTTTGTTACTATCTTTTTATAAACACCCGCGCCCCAGTTTTCGATGTTCGTTCACTCAGTCTTCTTATTTTAAGCACCGCTCGGCACCCGTTCGATGTTCGTGTCACTATGCGGATTTTTAAAGCATTGTTCTGTAATCCATATCTCTGAAGGTTTCAAAGAAAATTGTTTGGCCTGCCTACCGATTGTCCAGGACTACACAGCCATTTGTTAAAACTGTATGTAATGTAGCAATCAAGAATTATTTTTCTATACCTTCAACTGACAAAGAATATTGCATAAGATGTTCTTTCATTTTAGTAAAATGCCAGTTTTTGCCTGTCCTATTCTGTTTCTTATTTCAATAAAATGCATCCTTCCCTCTGAAGTTTCTCCATGTGCCCCTGATACTTAAACTTCCTTACTTAGTCCCCAAAATAAAAACCATTGACTTTTATTACACATTTAGAAGTAACGATTTTCTTTGATACCACTATTACTTCTGTCTTCCCACTTTTCAAACTGAGGCCCATTCTTCCACTTTTCGTGTATAAAATAAGATCTAAAAAGGAAAACATCCATAATGTCAAATGTACGTTGACATTTTACTCACACAATGTAGTGTAGAATAGTACAGAATATAACATTTAAACATTTCTTGTTTTGCAATTCTTCAGCGCAGTCAGTCTGTGGTAACTAATACTAGGAGGGAACGTATTTTAGTAGTATTAATAACAAGTTACAAAACTTGTAAATTGTCACTGACAGCTTCGTTAATACATGACAGCGGCATTAGCTTTCCCACACCCAAAAAATCGTTCCATGTTGTCAGCATTAAGGCAGCTTCTTGTCTCACTGAAGGCATTTCCAGCTTTAACTAAACAGCGTTTCAACCTTGTTACGGCTTCGTAGTGGTGCACAGAGATAACGCTGAGACAGAATTGACCAAGGTGGGAAAATCTTGACGTTTATTTTCTGACCAGTCCCATGAACATGTGTAAGGGGTTTTTACAAAACCCTATTCGTGTTCGGCCCGGACCGCAAACTATTCGGCCGAATACCGAATAGTATTATTAGGTCCACTATTCGCCTTAAGGCAAACTGCTGAATCGAATATTGATATACAGCCCTGAGGGCAGAAGAGATCCAGTGAAGCAGGAATGGACTTATCTGGAGTTCAAGAAGCTGAGACATTACAGGTACTCTGTTATACGCATCCTCGAGATGCACACGTTTCAGTACCTGAGTGGAAGCTTTCATACACATCATGAGCAAAAACCTCAGCATTGGTCTATGTTTATTTCAGTGTCTTTATAAAAGACATGTCCAAGGTCTCTCTTTCAAGACTGTTTCAGATGGTGATTTAACGGTCCTTACCAGGACAGGTCAGGACCGCAGGCTTCACCAGGTAGATATGGTTGATACCGCTACCCTAATTATATAACTTCTTTCTAGTTTAAACCGGGTATGTGGAATCTGTCATGTTAATTTGCCACCCAGGTTGAGAATTTTTTTTTTTAATCATTAAAGTGATAACTGAAAGGAGAAAACGGGGGCAGAATCTAATTTAATTAATATTGATTTTAAAGTAAATATTACATTTTTTTTTATGTTTAGTACAATTAATTCTTTATTTCTGTTATTTTAAAACATGTTTTAGATTCCAGTTTCAAGTCTTTCTTGGATGATGATTCATTGATGCAAGAGAGGCAAGTCTATAAATCACATTTACGATGTGTGGTTAGGTCCCCGGATACTGGCGACACAACCATTTGGCATTTGTGGAATAATCGTTGTGAAGCATTTGATTATACATCGGTGCCAAATAATCAGTGGCGCCGAAAACAGCCACAGTAGACGGAAGGTGCGCCACAGCGACCATCTAACCAAGGTGTCAGTAGAATCTAAGTTACCTGGTGAACTCATTGCAGATTTGTTTGTGTTTCTTCATTTTTATTTACGAAATTGTTTCAGATCATGTACACTATACATCGTCACCCCATCATCATCATCATCATTTGTTTTCTTCTTCTTTTTCTTTTTCTTGTCACACTTGTTTCCTTTAATCTTTTTTTACTCGTTTCTCAACTTGCCTTTTATCTTTTCCAATCCCTTATACTCTTTTTTTTTTTCTTCTTTTTAAAATGACCTTTCTTCTTCTTCTATTCCTCTTTCTTCTACTGATGTTGCTGCCGCTGCCCCACCGCCAAAACACGACCTCTACCACATTTACTACTACTACTACTACTACTACTACTACTACTACTACTATGTAATCCTTATCATCATCATCATTGTATTCTTGTTCTTATTCTCCTTCTTCTTTTCCTGGTGATCTTCTCCTCCATCTTCTTCTTCTCTAACTATTCATTATATTAATATTGCTTTAGTTATACTACTATTCCTACATTTTTGTTTTATCTACTCTTTCTCTCTCCCCTTCTTCTGACTCGGCACCCTTTCTTAGATTTCGAATCTTGTCATTTTTCATCTTGTATTCTAATTCATAATCTCTCGCGTGTGTCTGTGTGTATATGTCTGTCTGTCTGTCTGTCTGTCTGTCTGTCTGTCTGTCTGTCTGTCTGTCTGTCTGTCTGTCTGTCTGTCTGTCTGTCTGTCTGTCTGTCTGTCTGTCTGTCTGTCTGTCTGTGTGCGTGTGTGTGTGTGCGTATGTACGTACGTATGTACGTTTGTATGTATGTATGTATGTATGTATGTATGTATGTATGTATGTATGTATGTATGTATGTACGTACGTATGTACGTTTGTATGTATGTATGTATGTATGTACGTATGTATGTACGTATGTATGTGTGTATGTATGTGTGTGTGTGTGTGTGTGTGTGTGTGTGTGTGTGTGTGTGTGTGTGTGTGTGTGTGTGTGTGTATGTGTGTGTGTATGTATGTATGTATGTGTGTATGTATGTATGTGTGTGTGTGTGTGTGTGTGTGTGTGTGTGTGTGTGTGTGTGTGCGTGTGTGCGTGTGTGCGTGTGTGCGTGTGTGCGCGTGTGCGCGTGCGCGCGTGCGCGCGTGTGCGCGTGTGCGCGTGTGCGCGTGTGCGCGTGTGCGCGTGTGCGCGTGTGCGCGTGTGCGTGTGTGCTAGTGCGCGCGTGCGCGCGTGCGCGCGTGTGCGCGTGTGCGCGTGTGCGCGTGTGCGCGTGTGCGCGTGTGCGCGTGTGCGCGTGTGCGCGTGTGCGCGTGTGCGCGTGTGTGCGTGTGTGCGTGTGTGCGTGTGTGCGTGTGTGTGTGTGTGTAGGTAGGTAGGTAGGTAGGTAGGTAGGTAGGTAGGTAGGTAGGTAGGTAGGTAGGTAGGTAGGTAGGTAGGTAGGTAGGTAGGTAGGTAGGTAGGTAGGTAGGTAGGTAGGTAGGTAGGTAGGTAGGTAGGTAGGTAGGTAGGTAGGTAGGTAGGTAGGTAGGCAGGTAGGTATGTATGTATGTATGTACGTACGTATGCATGCATGCATGCATGTATGTATATGTGTGTGTGTGTGCGTGTCTGTGAGTTTGCCTGTGTGTATGGTTGTGCGAACGTATTGGTATCCGCGCATGCGCGTGCGCAAGAACGTTCAAGCGTTTCTACCATAGTGGAACAGATACCTTCCTTTGTGTTGTTATTTCTTGCAAGTCCATTGATTTAAGTTTTCATTTTAAATGTTCTTTTCCATCCACATTTCAGTTATAAGCTGTTGATGTTTGTTATTCTGCATGAACAAACTTTCAAGATATAACGAAATGGAGATTCGACTTCGAGCTCTGTATGACATAAAGTGACACGACAAAACAAAGATGATGATGCTGTTGCTCTGGAGATTCTATCTTATATCTGTTGACAGGTGTTAGTGGTAATAACAATATCAGATGTAATACAAAACAACATTTCAGTCTGGTAAGAAGAACAGGATATTGTAGGCAAAGTACTGAAATTAAGTTTTTGATGTACTTTTATTTGTAGATGTGTCGTTAGTTGTTTTCCTAGTATTGTCTAGCACCCACATATATTCATACACAAAACCTTGTCTAGCACCCACATATATTCATACACAAAACCTTGTCTAGCACCCACATATATTCATACACAAAACCTGACATATGCGTCCGAATAAAAACACACATACCTTTCTGGTAAACTGACACGTATGCTACGACGTGCACACACAAGTATTGCTGCAAACATCAGTGCTCAGAAATATACACACACTTACGCTGACACAAAGAAAGTATGGGATGGTTTGTGGGACGTAAAGTGGGCACTTAGCCTCCGTAATACTTTCTATAGGGGAAACCTAGGGTCCTACGACTACAATAATAATACAAATAATAATATTTAATTATATTATACAGGTGATGATAATAAAAAACATGCTGAATTGCAAATAGATAATATAGTAATATATACATATATGTGTGTGTGTTTGTGTGTGGGTTTGTGTGTGTGTGTATTAAACGTGACATGGATAAACACAAACTTAATAGGAGTACTTCGCTACTTAGTTTTCCCCGTATGGGTTCCGGGGCCATATTGTGTGGAAAACAAGAATAGACCCACTGCCTACCCAAAAGCATATTGTAAGAGTCGACTAATTCGGAGCTTCCTTCGAAGTCGGAGTTCATCTGCCTGAGAGTCAAGGAACCAGCAGTTTGCATACAAATGAGTCAGATCTGTAAAACGGATGAACACGCAACACTCAGGTTCTGGAACAGGACTACAGTCCAGAAGTGGACAACCAGAACTTACCACCAGAGTTTACAGCTGGTGAACGCGAAGAAGAAGAAGGAGAAGATACCTAGTTAGGAGGCAGCTTAACCTGACACATTTACGGGCCCTTTCCCTAAAAATAGGGGTGGTGGTGGGGGGGGGGGGAATCTCAAACCGTCTGAGCGCCCAACTCCTAGCGCCCCTTGCACAATTGTTTCTTCGTGGCGACGCGTCTGCTCACTGTCCCAGGTGTGCCGAGTCACTTTATAGTGGACAAAACACAAGGCAGGTAATTACTGCCATACCTAAGTATCAACCGCCGGGGTATAGAGGTTAGACCCTTGCCAGAGGATTCGAAGTTCGTGAGTTCAAAATTGCGACAGTGCTGGATTTTTTTCCCCCTCAAAGATGACCATGGCTCGTGAGTTTACCCAGCCTTAAATGAGTACTAGGTAAAAAGTCCCAGGAAGTAAAGGCGACCGGCGTTATGCTCACCATATCACCTACCAGGTATTGATGTGTCTATAAAATATAGGTCTAGCCATATTTGCCTAATACATCTGAAGACGTGGGTAAAGGGGTCCTTTACTTAAACTGAAGCTTGACAGTTGGAAGATTTGTGAAACATTATTCGGAAACTTGTTTTATCGACGAATGATAAGAGTACCCAGGACAGATCAAACAAAATTATGAAACGTATTGCCCACATCAGAGGGAGACAATCTACATTCTTTGGTCATATCATGATACGGAGCAAACTGAAGTACATCGTGACAGTGAGGATGTTGGAGAGGAGGAGAG
The DNA here is from genome assembly GCA_905116865.2 of Candidula unifasciata. NCBI lineage: Eukaryota > Metazoa > Mollusca > Gastropoda > Stylommatophora > Geomitridae > Candidula > Candidula unifasciata. Next base: position 9,927 of record CAJHNH020001037.1, read on the forward strand.
GCAGAGGGAGACCAGAGAGTGAAGTTGCTGGGCAGTTTGACATCGTGGCATGGAGCAGATAAACAAACACGGAGGAACAGATAATAAGTATTGTATTTACGTAGCTAAGTCAACAGAGGTGGTGGAACATACAAGCAGACATGGTGGAATATACAAGCAGACAGGGTGGAACATACAAGCAGACATGGTGGAACATACAAGCAGACATGGTGGAACATACAAGCAGACATGGTTGAACATACAAGCAGACAGGGTGGAACATAACAATCCAACATGCATCTGGGCACCCAGGGATGTGAACAGAAAAAGGACAGAGATGGATATAAAGGTTGGGGTCGAGACGGTCAACTTCATTGCACACGGGCTTAACCCATACAGCTCGGCCTCTCTTCTCAAAATTGTTAGCTACATGCCAAAAGCTTCGCAAAATAAAATAAAACAAAAACAAAAATGTAAAAGAAAAATCAGTACGAATTCCAACGAGATTCAGAGCGCGAGGCAAACTGCTAGACCACTTTGCCACGGAGACAACAACCCTTCTCCCACCCCATATCGATGTTTTTAAAATAAAGTTTTTCCATTTTAGACAATTCGGGTATCATCATCATCATGTAGCAGGTCCTTTGCAGATCGTCGCTCTCACCACAGTCTGCCTGTAAGAAACTCGGTCTCTTGCCAGCCAGCCCCCCCCCCCCCCCCCCAATCGGTGCCCATCGGTCGGCCTCTGTCCCTTCCTGGTACCATGCCTTCTGCTATATTTTTTTCCAATCCGCCGTGGCGCTTGATATGACCAAAATATTTCAGCTTTCGAGAAAGGATGCTGTTTATTAGCCAATCTTCATTGATGTTCAGATCTTTTAAGATGTCAATATTTCTCATCTTCTTTGTCCAAGATATTCTGAGAATCTTTCTATAGCATTTCAGCTCAAATGACCTTATTCTCTTTCTTAAGGACTGAGAGATAGTCCACGACTCACATCCGTATGTACCCACAGGTAAGATGCATGCTCTCAAAAATCTAATTTTTATCTCCTTGCTGGTGCTTAACCATAGACTTTTAAGGCTGTTCAATAATTCGGGTACAATTTATTTAAATCAACAAAAACAAACACCGGTCCCACGCGCGCATAGATAAAAAGCTTCGCGAAGATGTCTGCAGAAATGAGAATAAAACCAGAACTGATCACCGGCACAAGAAGACCTCAAAGCCTTATCTTTGATCACATCAGAGCCTTATCTTTGATCACATCAAAGCCTTATCTTTGATCACATCAGAGCCTTATCTTTGATCACATCAAAGCCTTATCTTTGATCACATCAAAGCCTTATCTTTGATCACATCAGAGCCTTATCTTTGATCACATCAGAGCCTTATCTTTGATCACATCAAAGCCTTATCTTTGATCACATCAGAGCCTTATCTTTGATCACATCAGAGCCTCATCTTTGATCACATCAGAGCCTTATCTTTGATCACATCAGCAGAAGACAGAAACCGAAAAACGTAGTGATAACGGAAAACGTGTGTGTGTGAGAGGCATACATAGACAAAATAAAGCAGGCAGAAGAAAACTGCACACAGGATAGGGATGGAGGGAAGGGGGAAGAGCTTTTTATTTTCTTGCGGTACCCAGCGGTATGAAGTATCAGCACCTTTCTTATGCACCATTTTAACTTTTAACTCTATCGTAATACGCACCTTACTTTGCGGTAGGTACTGATCGCTCTTTTTAATAAGAAAAGCCCTGAAGATAAGTGATATAGGCTAGGTTATTTGTGTATCCTTTACAGAACGTTGCAGAACCAACCCCAAAAGCCCCTGGCTGTTGTGTGGTTTTGCTAGGCAAATTTACGTCAAGTAGTTTGCCATTGCTCCTGAACGGTCAGCTTTCTTGATACCAGTGTCGAAACCATCGCAAGGCGCATGGCCCGCAGCTGGGATCGAACCTGACATCCCGGCATTTGGAAGCGTTCGCATCGACTTAGCCACAGAGCCGACAAGAAATATAGAAAGAACCCAAATAAAAATGAGCAAAGGGGAGGATTGGTTTAACATGACATTGTTGAACGTTTATGTTCCTGCGTGTTCTGAGTAACAACCAGAACCATCTATCATTCTTCAAAGATTTGCTTTTTTTTTTTTTTTAACAGTAATGTTGTCTCCCCTTTCGAACGATCTAATTGAAGTATTTGCAATGAATTCTCTTACTACCGCTGATGTTATGAAACCTACTGTGTAAGTTCTACTAACATATCCTCCATCCCCATGCGGGCGACGAATGTTTCGTTATTTTGAAGCTCCACCCTGGTTGTTGCCGGGGGACCCTAAAATAACCTAACGGTTGAACGGGGTTTCTGTGACCGTTTCCTAGGTGATCCTCATCCGAATGGTGGCACTGTGTCACTGTGTGTTTATCGCTCACTGTGATGTCCTGGTAGGGTAAAAAGTCAGTCAGTAAGTTCCACGAAAAGATGCAATACTTCTTTTTATGTTTAAATATATCTTCTGCGTATTTTGTAATGAAATTTCGTACTTTTCCTCCTGTTTAAAGAGCTATAGAAGGTCTCACTCCTTCTCCTCCTTTCGCAATGACATATCTTCCTTCAAATAATGTTTTAACATATAATGTGAATTTCACAATGACATATCCTTCTTCAGATCATGTTCTAGCATATAATGTGAATTTTACAATGACATATCTTCCTTCAAATCATGTTTTAACATATAAGGTGAATTTCACAATGACATATCTTCCTTCAAATCATGTTCTAACATATAATGTGAATTTCACAATGACATATCTTCCTTCAAATCATGTTCTAACATATAATGTGAATTTCACAATGACATATCTTCCTTCAAATCATGTTCTAACATATAATGTGAATTTCACAATGACATATCTTCCTTCAAATCATGTTCTAACATAAAATGTGAATTTCAAAATGACATATCTTCCTTCAAATCATGTTCTAACATATAATGTGAATTTCACAATGACATATCTTACTTCAAATCATGTTCTAACAAATAATGTGAATTTCACAATGACATATATTCCTTCAAATCATGTTCTAACACATAATGTGAATTTCACAATGAAATATCTTCCTTCAAATCATGTTCTAGCAGATAATGTGAATTTCACAATGACATATCTTCCTTCAAATCATGTTCTAACATATAATGTGAATTTCACAATGACATATCCTTCTTCAGATCATGTTCTAGCATATAATGTGAATTTCACAATGACATATCTTCGTTCAAATCATGTTTTAACATATAAGGTGAATTTCACAATGACATATCTTCCTTCAAATCATGTTCTAACATATAATGTGAATTTCACAATGACATATCTTCCTTCAAATCATGTTCTAACAGAGAATACAATCTTGAGAATAAAAAATCTGTCGTCGGCACTTGTCCAGGTATCTACTGTACACTGTCATGCATATTCGCTGATAAAAGTCTTCCTCTCCAGGTGATAACTGTGAACAGACGTGATGTATCGAGTACCTCGGAAAAACCTGAAAATAGAACAAGTAGTTTTTAGATACTCTTTCTCTACAACAATTCAGGAAGCCAGTTGTACAGAATATTGCTGAAAACTTTGAACATAGAAACTGTTATATTGGGTGACTGGAAATATGTCGCCCGAGCCATCCGATGCTTCAAACATGACAGCGTCGTCTAAACAGTCGGAACAAAGACTGAATGCTGACAAGGATCGAACTAGCCCTTCGTGGGATTCTGGACCACTGAGGTATCCCTGGGGGAAAAAAAGGCAGACAGGCTTACACTGACTCCAGCAAACTTAGACTAGCACCACCCACCTTGGGGCTTCAAGGGGGCAAAGACACTTTCAAAAGAGTAGTGCTACTCGGAAATTTTATATATATATATAGTCCCTTTGTTTGTTCCGATGCCTTAATATAGGGAAAACAAGAAAAGACCCACTGACTACCCAAAAGCATGTCGTAGAGTCGACTGATTGGGAACTTCCTTCGAAGTTGGAGTGCATCTACCTGAGAGGCAAGGAACCAGCAGTCTGCACACAAATTGGTCAGATCTGTCAAACATGCAAAGCTCAGGTTCTGGAACAAAACTGCAGTCCAAAACAACCCTAACTTTCCGGCCGGAGTTTACAGCTGGTGAATGCGAAGAAGAAGAAAATATAAATAAATATGTATATTAAATATGCTTTTTGGGTTTGGCACGTTGTGTTGTGGTTTACAGCTAGGCTGCCGGATGTGCGCTTGTCAGCCCAACATATCCGATCCCAGCAAACTTAGTCGCCTTTTATGACATGTTTGTTTGAAGGTTGTGGGACTTGCCGTCATTCTCCACCAACGAACTACTTCTTCTTTGTTCAACAGCTGTAAGCTCCGACGGACAGTCCAGGTCAATTTTGACTTTGGCTTTCTGCCGGGGTCAGAGTTTTGCACGTGCATCCGTTTTACTGGCTTATTTGTGTGCAGTTGGTTGTTTCTTGCTGCTCGGGCAGATGCATAAGCGACTTCGAAGGAAGCTCCCAACTGGTGAATTCCTTGCTGGGAAGGCTGTGGGTCTGTTCGTGTTTTCTCCCACAATAGGGCCTCGGAACTCACACGAGGACACTGGAGAACAGAACCAGGTAGTTTAGATAGAAAGTAATGTTGCAGTCAGATTTCCTACGCATTCTGATATCTCTTAGACTCTTGTACATAGCATAATTTAAAAAAAAAATGCAACTGCTGTATGAAAGGTAAGTGTTTGGAAGGGCCGACTGTAAGGATGGCCTGCGTTCCGAATTTGCGAACCGTTAAAAAAAAGTTTTTTTTTTTGTTGCTCGTCAGTTCGTTTGCACTCATTGGTCAGTGTTGTGTATTCAGTGTGAACCCTAGAGTCTTATAAACAATTTGCTGTAGTCGATACCACGTCGCCGGCCTTTACTTCCTTGGATATTTCATACTTCTCGATATAGACTTAATGTTGCTGTGAACCGATAGCTGCGGTAGCGCAGCGGCTAGATTCACACCTACATAAATCGAATATCTTGGGTTCGAATCCGTATCCAGTCAGATTTTTAAAAATGCTCTTGGCTCCCAGGTCGATTCTGCTTAACATAGGTACCAAGTAATATCTTGGGAAGCAAAGGCGGAAGGTATATGACTGACCAAATCACTTTTCAAAGAGCGATAAATCTATACAAAGTGTATCCAGCATCAAAAGCCTGATGCACGAATGGCGATAAAATGGTTCTTTGGTGGCTAGTAGCACAGGATTTAAACACACAACCATCCAGTCGACAAGCAGTTATGCTAACCATTGCGCTCCTGATATAAAAAAAGAGGCAGTCGGTGTTCAACGGTCATGCGATGAGAAGAGAGGCACTGGAGAACATTGTGATGACTGGAAAGATCAGTGGTAGAAGAGGCAAAGGCGGACCCAAAGGAACAAAGCATTACGGCTTAAAGAGATTATATTGAACAATATCAGCAGTAGAATTGATTCCAAATACCAACGACCGAAATCTGTGGAGAATTATAAGTCACTAAGCCACTAGACAGTGCATATGATGACGATGATGATGACGATAAGGATAATGAGGATGATGATGAAGATGATGATGATGATGATTAAGGTCTTACACCTCCTATTCAACACACTCAACAGATAGATTACCTTTTCGACGACAACGGCGCCATTTCATCTGAGGAAAATATGCATGACGTCAATAGTTTATCGTTATCCGTTTATTTATCTGCATTGTATATCAATAATAATAATAATAATAATAATAATAATAATAATAATAACAATGATAATTAATAATATAAAGATGTCGACCGTACTAGTGTGTTCGAGCGCTGTACAGAAAACGTGTTTTTTCCATGTGAGACATGGACAATGAGCAGTTAAGATTTAAAAATATTTATTCGCAGGAGAGATGTGCCTTTTGAGAAGAAGGCACGACATATCAATGTGGAACAATGTGAATGTGTAGAAGGAAATGTATAAAGGAAAAGAAAAAGAATGGAAGATGTATCTCAGAGTTAAAGAACAGAATACGACACGCCAAAACTGCATTTTATGAAATGAAGAACATCTTATGCAATAAGTCTATGTCATTGGAGGTTAGGAGAAGAATTATCACTTGCTGTATAGAGACAGTTTTACCGCAATGCTGTTAATCCTGGACAGTTAATAAACAAGTGGAATAATTTTGTTGAGGCCTCCGAAATGTGGTTTTACAGAAGAATCCTTAGAATTCCTTGGACAGAAAAAAACAACCCACACAGATGATTTTAAAGAGGCGAGGGCTCGAAGATAAGTTATCACAAACATCTGAAAGAGACAGGTATCATCGTGTGGTCATATTACGAGTACAAGGAAACTGGAATGCATTGTGCCCACTGAAAAGATGTGGGGAAAGAGAGACAGAGGAAGACAACGCTAGAAGATTCTTAACAGTCTTTTATCATGGCATGGAGGGGTGTCAACGCACGAACTGATTAACGCAGTTGCAAAAAGCAGGTTGTGGAGAGGCGTGGTCGCCTACGCCAGTCGGCAAGGAACTTGATGATGACAAATGGAAGCCTAGCATGAAGAATTTAATGAACAACAGTCTGAGAAAGTCTACATCCAGAAGCAATTCCAGAGCATGTTGTAGATCTATTGGAGCCACGGTTTATCGGCACCTGTCTGACAGATCAAATTATATTTATTAATTCATTTATTCATTCATACATTCATTTTTTCACCCATTCAGTTCTTCATTCATTTAATGATCCATTCAATCGTTCATTGTCCTATTGTGCCATTAAATGACACATAAGCCTCCCAGTCTATTTCTCCTTTCCCTTTTATCCTATATAAACACTTGGATATCATGGATAGAATCCAGTCCGGCAGCTTTAGTCTCTCTCATCAACGTTCGATTTAGGATTTCTCTTCAGTCCTTATATTTCCCATTTAACTTCTTGTTTGGTAATTCTCTGCTCGTCTCTTCTCACGATGTAATCATTTTCGCGCCTTTTTCTCTGTCTTAAAACTGTTGAAACTAGTAGTTGCAATGACATTTCTCTTATTTCTTCACACTTGTTGAATCCATCCCATTTTATGCTCATCATTTTCTTCAGACACTTGTGGTTAAATGACAGCTACTGGAAAATATAGAACAGGCTGCAGATGAAGACTTGAAGAACAACAGCTAAAGACTTACGAACGTGACTTCGAGAAGGTTTCTCTGTCCGACAACATCTGGAACAACAGACGCATGCAGACCGGAACTCTTTGCGGAATTTGCCTGGTGGGATTATATAACAGAAACATGATGACAGTGTATCGGATTTATGACTATGTTTTAAATTTCACCAAACAAGCTAAAGATTCCTAATATACTATTTGTCAAAAAAGGCAGAAATTCACTTGCAGTGGATTCCATCTCACTGTGGCATCAAAGGCAATGAAAGCGCTGATGCTTTAGAAAAGGAAGGCAGTAACAAACCACAGACCTACCAGCCACTATCTGTTCCAGAAGTCAAAACTCTCATTAAGAGAAAATCAGAAACAGATTGGAAAACCAACACTGGTTATAACTACGGAAAAGATTTTCTGAAACACTTGAACAGGACAGACCAAGTCACAGTTTTTCGCTTACGTACTGGACACTGCAGACCCAATAAACACTCATTTAGATTAGGTATGAGCCAAACAGCTTTCTGCCAGTGCCTTCGTGCTGAACAGACTCAGAACATGTCCTGCAAGACTGTCCCCTCCTGGCGGAGCTGCGGAGCAACATATAGTAGAACTGACAACTAAGCTTTGGGGAAACCTAAGAGACCTTGAAATGACATCCCAGTTTATGACCCACAGTGAATTATGCGCATGACCAGAGATCGCTGAAGAAAAAGAAGAATAATATACCACGAACTTTTTATTTTGTCGTCTCAGTGATACCAGGTTGTTACTCAGTGTAGTGGTTTTCTGTATTTGTCTTGCGCTTCTCGGGTAGCTTGGGTGATGGATTTAGGTGCAAAGATGGTTTTTCATTGGACATCTTCGTCCTCATGTGGGACGCAATTTTTCGCTATATTGAAGCCCCACCCTAGCTTTGGCCGGGATCCGTAATATAGCTTGACGGCTGAACGCTGTTTCTGGAACCTCTCCACGTGTGATCCTCATCCGCATGGTGGCACTTAGTGTCACCGGCTGTTTCTCGTTCTGTGTGATGCCCTGGTGGGGTAGAATTTATTTACTTACTTATCCGTGGATTCGATCATTTACTTGGTTGTTTAACTCCACTAGCCCTAACCTTAACACGGTTTCGAGGCACATAGACTAGAAGATTGACTTTATTGTCCTGTCTTTCATTCCGTACTGCTCAGTTTCTCAACACAGAAGGCGCGAACACCTTAGCTCTAGCAACGACCTCCAGAGCATAATCTAACAAGTTTTCATGCTTACAAGTTTTCATGCTTTATCGACCAGTAAACCAAAATAATTTTCAAAAGAAATGTCCGTCCCCGTGCGAACTCGAACCACGGACATTCGCAGCAACAGAGATTATTCATGCGTTTCCTTGGCTTCCATGAAATACGTACCAGATAAATGAGTGTAAATGATTGGATTGGTACAGGTGTTTCTGTGATAATAATCTTGTCCTGGACTTACCAGACATAACATTATAATGATTGGATTAGTACAGGTGTTTGTGTGACAACTATCCTGTCATAAACTTACCAAACATAAAGTTATAAATGACCGGTTGGTACCGTTGTTTCTGTAAATACAGTCGTGTGATGGATTTACCCGACATAAAGTTATAAATGACCGGTTGCTACTGTTGTTTCTGTAAATACAGTCGTGTGATGGATTTACTAGACATAAAGTTATAAATGACCGAGTTGGTACCGTTGTTTCCGTAAATACAGTCGTGTGATGGATTTACCAGACATAAAGTTATAAATGACCGGTTGGTACCGTTGTTTCTGTAAATACAGTCGTGTGATTGACTTACCAGACATAAAGTTATAAATGACCGGTTGGTACCGTTGTTTCTGTAAATACAGTCGTGTGATGGATTTACCAGACATAAAGTTATAAATGACCGGTTGGTACCGTTGTTTTTGTAAATACAGTCGTGTGATGGATTTACCAGACATAAAGTTAAACATGGCTAGGTTGGTACCGTTGTTTCTGTAAATACAGTCGTGTGATGGATTTACCAGACATAAAGTTAAACATGGCTAGGTTGGTACCGTTGTTTCTGTAAATACAGTCGTATGATGGATTTACTAGACATAAAGTTATAAATGACCGAGTTGGTATCGTTGTTTCTGTAAATACAGTCGTGTGATGGACTTACCAGACATAAAGTTATTAATGACCGGTTGGTACCGTTGTTTCTGTAAATACAGTCGTGTGATGGATTTACCAGACATAAAGTTATAAATGACCGGTTGGTACCGTTGTTTTTGTAAATACAGTCGTGTGGTGGATTTACCAGACATAAAGTTATTAATAACCGGTTGGTACCGTTGTTTCTGTAAATACAGTCGTGTGATGGATTTACCAGACATAAAGTTAAACATGGCTAGGTTGGTACCGTTGTTTCTGTAAATACAGTCGTGTAATGGACTTACCAGACATAAAGTTGTATATGACTGGGTTGGTACCGTTGTTTGCGTGTAACCAGCACTCGTGTGATGGTGTTATAGCAGACACTGAAGTCGTATATGACTGGGTTGGTACAACTGTTTTGCGTAGACTAGAACTGTCTGTGAGGGAAAAAGCAGACCTGACTCGTTTAGATGACAAGTTGACACTTCTAGAATGTCTGTGGGGAAAAAGCAGACCACAAGTTTGGAGAAGTTGACACTTCTAGAATGTCTGTGGGGAAAAGCAGACCACAAGTTTGGAGAAGTTGACACTTCTAGAATATCTGAAAGAAAACACTCAACCATTTTGGGCAAGTTTACACTGCTAGAATGTCAGGGGTTGGGGCGGGCAGTCAACAATTTAGTACAAGTGAACACTTCTATAATGTCTGAAGAAAAAAAAAAAACAGTCAACAATTGTGGACAGGCTGATACCTTTAGAATGTCGGAAAGAAAACAGTATACAAGTGTGAACAAGTGGACACTTCTAGAATGTCTGAAAAAAAACAGTCATCAAATTTCGACTTCTAGGATGTCTGCAAAAAGGTAAAGTCGGGAGATGTGAACAAGCGTCATCGCACACGGTTATAAACTATAAGTGCTCTGCCACCAGTACGGACAGCTGATAAGAAACTGTCCGCCTGTGTCGCCGTCCGCATCTAACTCTGTAGCTACAGCGACGTTCCTCCATTTACCCCAGAGTGTCACTCTGATACCCATTTCCTAGAGGAACACCAACCGTGGCTGCAGCGAGTCGCAGCTGGATTTGAAAGCGAGCCTCCTATCGACTGTGCAAACGCGGCTCCAAATATTAAAATGCTTAACATGTAAAGAGACATAATGCGACCTAATGAGTATATGAAGCTGGTCTTTGATATCTATAGACAAATCGACACCCGATGTATGTTGTGGCTGACCTTTTCCAGAGTCTCAAAACACAGATCATGTCCTGTTACCTAATAATGACAAGATGATCTGGCAGCTCGCATTACTATACACCTGTTGAGACTCGAACGCATGGCATACTGAATCAATACGTTATTCAGTTTTAAGTTTAGAGGTTAGTTGCGTATCTTTTACATGGTGTTTCAGAACCAACCCCAACATCTTTTTTTTCTGTTGTGGTTTTATTAGACAATTTTGGGTGTAATACGTTTGTCATAGCCCTGAGCGGTTGGCTCTAGATATCACATAAAAAAGGCGGTCTGCTGCCAAATCGGCCGCAGCTAGGATCGAACTCGATGCTTCAGAGTTACCAAGCGCGCTCGCAACGCCTAAGTCAAAGATGGCGAGAGCTTCTGAATAGAAGACGCAAGAAAAGAAAACTGCAGCTAGACTTTTCAAGTGGCAAGATTCAAAAGTGCTGATGTACCAGACGCGAGGCTTGTACCGACCGATCCTTCGTCGACATCTCTCCTTGGGGAACCCATGTACACTCAAGTCTGGAGAATGGGGGGGGGGGGGGGGTTGGGTGGGGTTCCCGCTTTACCTTATTCTGTTAATTTTTCAAAGCAGCGTACTCTGGTCATGCCTGCACAGACCCGAGGATGTGTAACGAGCACACACCTAAATATCTTGACATGGACACACACACACAAACGTCAGCACACACAAACACTCACACACACTCGCACACACTCAAACACACATATACTCTCAAAATCACTCTCACACACTCGCACTCACAGAGTCAATTACATTCCCACAAACACACACAAACACACACACACACACTCACACACTCACATACACACATGACTTACCTGAGAACGTTCCAGATGTAGTTAGGTAGAAAGCACAGAAAGAACACAACAACCACAACGACCAACATCTTGGCTGTGCGCCGCCTGGCCATCAGCTGGGAGACAATGGCTCGCTGGTCAGCATCTTCTGCCAGGAAGAAAGACGCGCTGAAGAGTTGAATCATGTCCTCTTACATTTGAATGGTGTGAGCTACACATTTGTAACCACAAAAAAAGATAGCTAATTTTAATGCCTGCAAGTCTACCTGGTGCACAAGTCTACCTGGTGCACAAGTCTACCTGGTGCACAAGTCTACCTGGTGCACAACAAGTCTACCTGGTGCACAAGTCTACCTGGTGCACAAGTCTACCTGGTGCACAAGTCTACCCGGTGCACAACAAGTCTACATAATCACAAGTCTACCTGGTGCACAAATATACCTAGTGCACAAGTCTACCTGGTGCACAAGTCTACCTGGTGCACGACAAGTCTACCTGGTGCACAACAAGTCTACCTGCTGCACATGTCTACCTTGTGCACAACAAGTCTACCTAGTGCACAACAAATCTACCTGGTGCATAACAAGTCTACATGGTGCACAACAAGTCTACCTGGTGCACAACAAGTCTACCTGGTGCATAAGTCTACCTGGTACACAAGTCTACCTGGTACACAACAAGTCTAGCTGGTGCACAAGTCTACCTGGTGCACAACAAGTCTGCCTGGTGCACAACAAGTCTACCTGCTACGCAAGTCTGTCTGGTGCAGAAGTCTACCCAGTGCACAATAAGTCTACCTGGTGCACAACAAGTCTACCTGCTACGCAAGTCTGTCTGGTGCAGAAGTCTACCCGGTGCACAATAAGTCTACCTGGTGCGCAACAAGTTTGCCTGGTGCACAACAAGTCTACCTGCTACACAAGTCTGTCTGGTGCAGAAGTCTACCCGGTGCACAATAAGTCTACCCGGTGCACAACAAGTCTACCTAATCACAAGTCTACCTGGTGCAGAAGTCTACCCGGTGCACAATAAGTCTACCTGGTGCACAACAAGTCTACCTGGTGCACAAGTCTACCGGAAGATTTTAAATTGTAAAATCTGGACCCACATCTATCTCATTCATTTCTTTTTCCTCTTCTTCTTCTTCTTCTTCTTCTTCTTCTTCTTTTTCTTCTTCATCTTCTTCTTCTTCTTCTTCTTCTTCTTCTTCTTCCTCTTTATCGTTTCTCCGTTTTCTTCTTCGTCTTCTTTTTTTTTCCTTCTTCTTCTCTGTCTTCTGAATGTTTTATACGGAAGTGTACAACCACTCTCAAGCCAACATTGCTTTGTCGCCCGCTACGACATGCATGGTAAGTTACAGTGTTACTCTTTTCTTCCCTTCTGAGCCCTTGTTACATTCGAGTGTGAACTGATTGCAGAGACGATGATTATTCCAGAATCATAGGCTCTTCAACGACAAAATCCCCTCTTCAGTGTCCTTGAGGCACTCATCAGGCAGTAATATTTCTAAGCAGTGAATAGTCATCATTAGTTTTCAGCTGGGGTTTAGTTATCTCAAAAACTAAAATGTCCCTCAGGGAGGTCAACACAAAGATAACTTTTTGGCACGGACCCCTATCTTCCCTTTGGGGAGAAATAGGGGCCTAGAGCAGCTTAGCGATGTGTGAGAGCTTAATGATGATGCATTTTTTTTTTTTTTTTTTGTGGATGAATGATAATGGGCTGAAGAGCAAAATACTTATAATGATATACTGAAAAAAAATATTAAGTGTATTTTTTGGTTAAAACTTAAAAAGAGAACATCTAGATATATAATGGGGGAATTGAGGGGTACGGATTAGGGTTCATATTTTTCCCAACATAACTTTGTCTACCGCCACTTCTATTCAAGTTGTGTAAAGTAAAGGACCCTTTTCTACGCCGTCAGGAGTATTGGGTATATAGGGCTAGACATATTTTATAGACCAAACGGCACTTAGTGGGTCATGTTATCACGCTGGCCGCCTTTACTTCCCATGACTATACTTAGTACCCACTCAAAGCTGGGTCGACCTGAGATCCTAGGTCATGTTTTGAAGGGGGAAAAAATTTAGCAGTCAGCAGTCTGTGTTCTTTTGGCATGTCGTGTACTAAAGTAAACAGTAAGAAGGGAAAATGCTAGGGAAAAAGCGAGCTGAGTTGAGTTGAGTTAAGTTGAGTCAAGAGTTTATATCACAGCACTTGAGGCATTCCCATGCGTGCTCCGTCCTGGTCTTCAGTTGCCACGGCAGAGTTCCATTACTGATGGTACAGGTCACAATCTGGTTATATGTTCGTCTTGCCTTTCCCCTGAGTGTCTTGAGCCGGCCAGACCCTCTGGTTTCACCCAGGTGCCTCATTCTCTCTAGGCGACAATAATCTTGTCTCTCTACCGATTCCGTTGCATGTTCCCAAAGGGCGGGGTAAGAGCAACAAAAGAGCAAAGAGAAAAGCTGGACGTTTGATATGATGAGATAGAAAGAGATCAGTTTTGGTAATTATTGACAGTGCTTGATGCCAAAGATTGTCATGACCACATTTTTTAGCCTATCATAAAAAGAAATAATTCTTCCCACCCAAAGTTTGGAGCCTTAAAAAATCGCACGACAGTAGTATAGTAGGTAAGTATTGAGTCATTTTTTACCGAAGGAGCAATGGCCTTGTATAGTCGGCGTGGGACTTTTATATAGGGGCGCACTTGAGACACTCTGGAGGCTCGTGACTCGTAAATAGTAAATATGAAAATCGATACTAGGGTTAAGAGGTCAATAGGGGCGCTCTGGCGGGTCGGGCATTGCAATAGTTGAGTGGTGGGGTGTGTCAGTGACGGCGCGTGACTATATAATAAAAAAAACCTCTAAGACCAGGGTTTTTCAAGGAAAGTGCTTTGAAAGTCAGTGGCGGCGCTTTCTGGGGTTTTAGCCTGGTCAGGGGAAACTCATATATAAAGAAACACTCAAAGGGTAAAAGGAGATGCTCTGACGAGTAAAAATGACTCATTATTTTCCCTAATTATTAGCCTTACTTAAGAACTCATTATAGCTGTTTTTTTAATTATATTGAAATCGCAGAACGGACTGCATCTCAAGTTGAAGAGTTCTGTTATTTAAATATTTATTTTTAATGATATCATCATCATTCAACAGGTTTCTTAACAGGACATCGCTCTCGTTCGGTGCGCTGAAAAGTCTTTTTCTCTGGTCAGTTCTCTAGCCCTATGTGCCTTCATAACCACTGCATGTTAAATGCTTTGTTCCCACTTTCACGGATGAGAACCTTAGCCTCTTTGTTCAGAAACAGTACCGTTCATTACCGCTCTCTTCAAGCACCCATATTTGTTACGTGACAAAAATATCACAGCTTTCGTGATAGGATGCTATTTACCAGACAGTTTTCGCTGATGTTCAGATCTGTAGGATGTCAGTGTTTTTCTTCTTCTAGGTCCATGTAATTCTAACAATTTCTCTGCCACATTTTAAATTAAAATGCTTTGATTTTTTTTTTTTTTTTTTGATTTTTTTTTTTTTTCTTTTTTTTTTTTTTTTTCTTTATGGATTTTCAAAAATACTTTACTGAGTTCGAGTCCATGAATCCTTATTATTATCACCATCGTCACTATCATTCATGTTGTTATTATTTAATTTTTCTGCCCAACCTAACTGAAATGTCGTCTATAAAGCAGTGAATTGAATCATTTATATTTGTGTTTACCACACAACAATGTAATAACCATTAATCCCTATATAACACTACATAACTACTGTTCCAGCAATCAATACTCAACCACACAACTTTTGTACTAGCCAAGTATCCATGTCATATTAAATTAGACATTCATTCATGCAACGGATACAGCGAAAGCAAGTACTTAAGTGTCATGGTCGGTATAGAATCCTAAGTATTCAATATAAACAGATGTGGACATAAGATACCTGTCAGGTGTTTGGAAGCTTTGGAACTAGACCACAAACAGAAGGCTATAGCTGTGTAGTTGTAGCCCATGACCACGCTTGGGAAGGCAAAGAAAGCAACAATCAGGAAGATCTCGTACTGTCGAGCCTCTGCCACGTCTCGCGGAGCGCACGTTGTCAGCAAGATAGTCACGTTCGGCGGGAACATATCGTCATGGATCTCCTGTAAAGTCTTGGAAATAAACAATCCTAAAAATATACAAAACATCATAGTTGTTCTACATAACACAAACATGATTCCATTCTCCAATTACTAAGCTATGTGTTTAGTGCGACTCTGTGAGCATTGGATTAAATGCAGATATGTCTTTGTGTATGTCTGCGATAACTTGTGTTTTTAACTACACAATCAGGAAATGGTGTCCGACTCGTTGATCGAAACCCACTGCAGGCTTGGATTTGTGGTGGTATGGCCTCGATACCCAGCAATATGGCTGTGTAAAGCATACTGCTGGCATTTTGACGGAGTCCTGATTGTCTGTAAAAATATGGGACGCTCTACCCATATGCCCGATGCGCCGAAAGGCGTGAAAAGGGAACTTTACTTTTTTTTATGTCTGCGACATTTGTTTTTTAACCACAAACAATGGTGTTGGTTAACATAAATTTAAAAAAAAGGCCTAGCTGTTGCGATCGCAATCTGACAGTTTCTTTTTAACAATAAAAAAAGGCCTAGCTGTTTCGATCGCAATCTGACTGACACAGTTTCTTTTTAGCTAAAAGGCAAAAGCACGATCATGAGACAGTGGTTGACAGCAACTTTCTAATGTCGGCAATGACCGATCACTCTCTATGTGTTTAGTATCTACATGTCAGGTTTTTTTTTTTTTTTTAGAACTGACCTTGTCTCCCGGTTTGATCCACCCAAGACCGTCTCAAGTATTACCTAGAGTGGGCTTTGAGGACCCTTTTCCACGCCTAGGCGTATGGCATATAGGGCTAGAGCTAAATTTTAAAGGAACAATTGGCACAAGATGGGTGATGTCAGTATAATGTCCGTATTCAACGACCTGGGAGTCAAGGTCAAAACAAATTGCAGGGATCAAACCCACGACCTCCGACAGTAAACACCCTTAATGGTAAGGGAAAGGAACAGACCACATAACCAATCGACAAAACTTACAGCAGGATCTCGTGTAAAACCTTGATAATGGTGATGACGGTGAAATTGAGTTCGAAGACGATGATGATGATGATGATGATGATGATGATGAAGACGACGATGATGATGATGATGATGATGATCATTGTGGTGGTGTGGATTATAATGGTTGACAGACAACACAACATGCAACTGCCACTCGCCTCCATCATAAACAGCCGGGGCATCGAGGTCAGACTGGCCACCAGCCAGATGATGACCACACACGCTACGACCCTGGCCTTGGTCTGTTGGAAGGTCAAAGGTTTACAGATGGCGAACCACCGCTCGATAGAGATGCTTGTCAAGGTCAGCACGGAGACTACAACTGATACGTTCTAGATAGATTATTTTTAAAAAAAAAGTAGTAGCAACAGTACTAGCAACATTAGTAGCAACAATAGCAGCAACAGTAGTAGCAACATTAGTAGCAACAGTAGTAGCAACATTAGTAGCAACAGTAGTAGCAACAATAGTAGGAACAGTAGTAGCAACATCAGTAGCAACATTAGTAGGAACAGTAGTAGCAACATTAGTAGCAACAATAGTAGGAACAGTAGTAGCAACATTAGTAGGAACAGTAGTAGCAACATTAGTAGCAACAATAGCAGCAACAGTAGTAACAACATTAGTAGGAACAGTACTAGCAACATTAGTAGCAACAGTACTAGCAACATTAGTAGCAACAATAGCAGCAACAGTAGTAGCAACATTAGTAGGAACAGTAGTAGCAACAGTAGTAGCAAAACTAGTAGCAACATTAGTAGGAACACTAGTAGCAACAGTAGTAGCAACAGCTTCTTAGCGTTCATTGGCTGTAAACTCCGGCGAAAAGCTGTGGTTGTTCGTCCATTTCTTACTTTAGTCCTGTTCTAGAACCTTAGTTTTTGCATACAAATATGTTTTACGGAGCTGGCTTATCTGTATGAAAGCTGTGGTGTCAAGCAGATCGCTCCGACTTCTAAGGAAACCCGTAATTAATCGGCTCCTACGACATGCTTTTTAGGAAGCAGTGGCTCTATCCCCCCCCCCCCCCCCTCATACTCGTGCCCTGAACCCACACGAGCAGCATTACTACCATAACCACAAACACCACCAATGGTAGTGTAATAGTGGTAGTGCTGACAGTGGTGGTAGTAGTGGCGGTGGTGGTAGAAACATGTAAAACAGTAACGTTTGTTTTTGGTATGTATCAACAGTAAACGTGTAAATCAGTAACGTTTGTTTTTAGTATGTGTCAACAGTAAACGTGTAAAACAGTAGCGTTTGTTTTTAGTATGTGTCAACAGTAAACGTGTAAAACAGTAACGTTTGCTTTTAGTATGTGTCAACAGAAAACGTGTAAAACAGTAACGTTTGTTTTTAGTATGTGTCAACAGTAAACGTGTAAAACAGTAACGTTTGTTTTTAGTATGTGTCAACAGTAAACGTGTAAAACAGTAACGTTTGTTTTTAGTATGTGTCAACAGTAAACGTGTAAAACAGTAACGTTTGTTTTTAGTATGTGTCAACAGTAAACGTGTAAAACAGTATATAGACAGTCTGAAATCCAGCAGTAAACGTGTAAAACAGTAACGTTTGTTTTTAGTATGTGTCAACAGTAAACGTGTAAAACAGTAACGTTTGTTTTTAGTATGTGTCAACAGTAAACGTGTAAAACAGTAACGTTTGTTTTTAGTATGTGTCAACAGTAAACGTGTAAAACAGTAACGTTTGTTTTTAGTATGTGTCAACAGAAAACGTGTAAAAACAGTAACGTTTTTTTTTTTTATGTATGTGTCAACAGTAAAACGTGTGTAAAACAGTAACGTTTGTTTTTAGTATGTGTCAACAGTAAACGTGTAAAACAGTAACGTTTGTTTTTAGTATGTGTCAACAGTAAACGTGTAAAACAGTAACGTTTGTTTTTGGTATGTGTCAACAGTAAACGTGTAAAACAGTAACGTTTGTTTTTAGTATGTGTCAACAGTAAACGTGTAAAACAGTAACGTTTGTTTTTAGTATGTGTCAACAGTAAACGTGTAAAACAGTAACGTTTGTTTTTAGTATGTGTCAACAGTAAACGTGTAAAACAGTATATAGACAGTCTGAAATCATGACATGGAGGGTCATCGGCGTCAGAGCTGAATTGAAAGCAGACGAGACACAGCGTTGTAGATCGACATGACTTATAATGCCACACTGCGTGGACTGCAAGACGTTTGAAATATGAACAATGGATCAACATCATGGCACACGGGTAGTTACCCATAAGTGCTCCGTTCTTTCTTGTAACTCAAGTCTCAGTCTGAAGAAGCTCAGCACAGAGCTTCAGGCTCTGTAGCACCGGCGAGGATCCTGAAATACTTTGGAAAGATTTTTAAATCCAGCTTTCCTTGTCAGCGCCATTAGGATACTCTTTTTTTCGATTTACAACTGCCAAGAGATTATTTTACGTCAGCAACAATGCACACGGGCGTCCGATCTCACTACCCAGAGACCAGAGGTAATTACTAGAAGTCCACGTGAAAAATCCCAGCCCTTACCAGGGATTGAACCCGAAACCTCTAGAACTGGACGTGGATACCATGCCTCGAGACCACGCAGATCCCTTATAAGACGAAGATTTGTGAAAAATAAAAATTTACAATACTGTTTCCTATGTGCAGACAGTAACTTTTTATAAATGTAATCTATGTAAAACATTGAAAGATCTAATAATAATATAGGAATCGTAAGTGGGAGGACGTTAAATTTTAAAAAAAATTGTACAAACGAAGTTAAATGGAAAATTAACAAATCCGATGTAAATGGAATTTCCGGCTAACATTGTTTTTCCACACAGAAGCGAAATTTGTTCCAATCGGTTGGTTATGCAACGTTCATGTTATTATCCATTGATGGATGATTCAGTCGCATGTTACTCCAGTGGATTCATTAACTCCCTGAGAGAATAAGATAATTCAAAGCGGGTGCTATATAGAGCAGAGCTTTTCTGTGTGTGTGGAGACACCGTTGTTTGTCGGCTGCGGTGTAAAGGTGTGTCGCGTAAACATATAGCGATAAGCAGAATAATAGTCACGCAACGCATTAATCATTGCTACCCCTATTCTGATTCTTTTTTATTATCGTTCACCGGTTTTAAACTCCCACGGAGAGTTAAGGTTGTTCATCCACTTCTGGACTTTGATCTTGTTCCAGAATTTGTGTTATGCGTGCAAGAGCTCAAATTAACAGAGCTGGCTTATCTGTATGCAAGCCGTTGGTTCCTGTCCTCTCAGGAGCGTGCGCTCCGACTTCGAAGGAAACACTTTTAATTAGACGCCTTCTACGACATATTTGTTATGTAAGCAGTGGGTCGACCCCCACCCCTCCCCTCCCCTTCCACCCCCTCCCCATCCCCCTCCCTACAAGAATGGGTCTGGGAATCTATACGGAAAGTATGTATTCTTGTGCTATATGAACATAACGTGCTTTAAATCAAAAAAAAAAAAGTACAAATGATGTCTGCAAGATTGTCTGCAAGGGACAAGTCTAAGAAAAGCCTGCGTATCCAATTGGGACTATCCTCCGAATAACGGGCACATATTATGGCGGTCTAAAACACACCCTGACAGGGCCTCAGTCACACGTAAAATGCGGAATTCCGGCGACTTAAATTGCAAACTTCCGGCGAATACCGCCAAGAGTATCTCCGACGCTGCTACGCACGACGTGGAGCTGGGCTAAACTAGATGGCTGGGACTCACGAGCAAATAAAATGAAAGAAGCTGCAGGAGATGTGGTAGCCGCTGGTTCGTGCCCTTTAGCATTAAAACCTTGTGAAGGAAGTAGACTATCTCCCCTTTTAGGTAAAGACCAAAAGATGCAGTTTTCTCTTCTTTAAAACACAACGGTTGGGCAGTATTTGTAAAGACCACAGGGGGCAGCGTGGTCTCGAGGCATGGTGTCCGCATAGAGTGCTAGGTTCAATACCCTGTAAGGGCTGGAATTTTTTTTTTCACGAGGACTTGGACTTATAATAATTCACCTTGGTCTCTGGGTAGTGAGATCGGCGTGTGCATTGTTGCCCAAGTGAAATATCCCTTGCCAGTTGTAAATCGAAAAAGAGTAGCTTCATTTCTTCATCGTAGGGCGCGTGTATACACTCGGTGATACCAGCTACAATCTCTGTTCATCATATCCTTATATTACTAATTCAGATATATTTTTATCTTCTCTGTCTGTGGTCCCAGATGCTGTCATTTGAGCTTTAGACAATTAACAGGATCTAAATCCTTCAGTGTATGTTACTATTGTACAGTAATAAGTACTATTTCGGATGTCTTCGTGGCCTCGAGGCACGTCGTCCGCCTTAGATGCTAGAGGTCTCGGGTTTGGGCTGGGATTTTTTTGAAAATCTACCCAAAGTATTTCAGGATCCTCGCCGGTATTACGGAGTTACCGCACTGCGCTGAGATTCTTCTGACTCAGGCTTGAGTGAGAAATAGGACGGAGCACTTATGGGTTACTACCCGTGTGCCACGATGTTTATTGTTGTTCGGGTTGAGAAACGTATTATTCTTCTTAGCTTTCAACGGCTGTCAACTCCCGCGGAACGTTCTTGTTCTTCGTTTACTTCTAGACTTAATTTTGTTCCTTTACTAAAGTGTTGTATGCACACCGGTTTTACAGATCTGGATTATTAGTGTGCCGACTGTTGGACCATTGTCTCTTAGGTAGATTTACTCTGATCTCTAAGGAAACGTCAATCCAATCTAAGTTGATCAGAATCCCAGTTAGAGAAACCTGCTTCCAAACTGACCACAGAGAGATGTGTATACGCTTGACCAGCGTGTACCTTGGTCCAGGCTCAGCACAACGTGTGGATCCTCCTCCTCTACAACCCCAGTGAGAAAGTGAGGTTACAATTCACTTCCAGGAAATCACCAATTATAATCACATTCACACAAAAAAGAAAAAATTACCCAGTGCCGCATGTAAGCCGTGAGCAAATTAGAACATTCTGAAACCGGTGAGTAGGTACAGCTAACTTGGAACAGTTAAAAAAAAAAAAACCTTTCTCTTCCTATCTGTTAAAACATCCGATTGAATATGCAATGTTTAGATAGAACAAAAATCGTTGTGACATAAGTAGTCATTGTAGAATGGAAAACTTACTTAGCAAAACGAGCTTCTGGTAATTAGGGTGGCGAAAAACGCGAAGAATTTGTTTGCACAAAGAAGAAAATATGTTCTCTACTTTGAAACAGGGGCAATAAATTGTTACGCTTAGAAGAAACTAATGGCCGTGGAATTCTGGAACCCATGTCAAATCTTCTTCTTCTGCCTTTCTAGCCCCTAGTGGAGCATAGGCCATCAACCATGATAGTAAACTATCATAACCTGGGGGCTTTCTTTTTATAGTAGTGGGGGTGTCCAGCCAAGTGTGCCTAGGAATATTGTATTCATATACAGATATATTTTGTAGTGCCAAAACATGAGTTGCCCTACTCCAGAAAAAAGTTGAGCGTATATTGGCCACGGGGCATCCCTTAGACCAATACGAGCCAAAAGACTCAACATAATTATTTCTGAGTGCTGTTGGTTCTTAAGGAGAAATCCTTAAATCAGGCACGTGACAAGAGTGATATGTGACAGGGTTCCAGTGCAAAGACATTCTAGTTATATTGTTCTCCGGTTTTCTCAGTGTGTGTCCTATCCAACGCTAGCGTCTTTTCTTCACCTCTTGTTTCACTGGAGCTTGCCTAAATATCTTCCAAAGCTCTACATTAGTGATTCTGTCATACCATTTAATTCCCTTTATTTTGCACAGGTGCAAGTTAGTGAATGTCTGTAGTTTATTAGTAATTGCCTTAGTTGTTCTCCAGGCTCCATACAAAAGTACTGGTTTAACATTAGAATTAAAAATTTAAAGTTTAGTATTTCTTTTAATTTCTTTTGACCTCCACAACTTCTCTAGTGCTATTAAAGCTCCTCTTGCTTTTTGTATTTTTTTTACTGAATATCTCTATCAGTTCCTCCATCGTTATCTACAATGTAAACTCTGAGGCCGAAAAACTAAACAAGCAGATCTTAGAGAAGTATCTTCATCGTTGCTTTTTATGTTATTAAACAATTTCCGTCCTTTTTATGATGACATTTTTTTGTTTTTTAAAACCCCACCCTGGCTTTTGCCAGGGGCCGCAATATAGGCAGGCCATAAATATGGCCCATTGTCTGAAAGCGGTTTCTGGGACCTCTCCACGGTGATCCTCATCCACATGGTGGCACATTGTGTCATCGGGTGTTTATCGCTTGTGTGATGTACTGGTGGGGTAGAAAGTCAGTCAGTCATTGTTGCTTTGCACCATTTATACCTCTCAAAGAGTTAGTAGTTGATTTCTCAATTCACTTTTATCCAGTGAAAACTGTTCGACACCGTGTTTGCAATTCTTCTTTTTCTTTGCGTTCACCCGCTGTAAACTCTGGCAGAAAGTTCTGGTTGTTCATCCACATCTGGACTGCAGTCCTGTTCCAGAACCTGAGTGTTGAGTGTGCATCTATTTTACAGATCTGATTTATTTGTATACAGACTGCTGGTTCATTGCCTCTCAGGCAGATGTACTCCGACTTCAAAGGAAGCTCCCAATTATTCGACTCTTACGACCTGCATTTTGGTAGGCAGTAGGTCTGTTCTTGTTTTTCCTATAATAGGGCCCCGGAACCCACACGGGGATGTTTGCAATTAAGTCTGGTGTCTCGGAATTTCTAGCGCTGTTGATCGACTTGTTAGCGTGCAAAGCTCTCGTGCGAGAGACCCGGGTTGGAACTTTTGTTTTATTCCTTCCTGGTCTGGAATTCTAATTACTTTATAGCCGTCGGGGACCGCGATATAAATTTACGGTTGAATGGGACTTACTGGGACTTGCACATGTAGGATTCTCATCCTTAAGGTGTTAATCTTGCCGAATGCAGTCTTGGAGAAGACTAGCTGCAACTGCAAGGGATGGAGATTTGTTTACCGTAGCGGCAAAAATAACTATCTGAACCTGTATAGTTGGTGGCTACTGAACCAATCATGCGATCTTCAATCCTCAAGTTGACGATCCTCCTGTCAAACAGGACCTAAAATAGTGATAAATACAGATCGCAAACAACTCTAATTAATGTTTGATATGAGGTGTGCTCTTGGATGGTTTCGCTTCCTGTGTTCATTTGTTTCTTATTGCTGAGCCTGTTTTGTAAATCTTTATCCGCTTCTTTTCGGAGTGTGCCCAATACATCGCAATTTCGTTCTCTTATAATTGTTGACCACACTGGTTGTCAGGACATTTTTCTTTTCTTTCCGTCTTTCTTGAATTGATACCGTTTCGTGTTCATAATTTCACCCAGGCGTTTTCTTTTGAATGCATTGAACTTGTTCAGGTACACTGCTTATTGTGAAGGGTATGTATAACTGATCAAACTCAGCACACTTAGAGCTATGAAAACATGGGGGTGACTGCAGTCAAGCTAATACCAAGGAATTACAATTGAATGTGACTAAAAGGCCCTACAAAACGGGGTAGCAGAAAAACGTGCACAAACGAATGTTTCGGCCGGTTGCCTTTCTCCATAAATTGAGTATAACAGGAGCTCTTCAAATTGCACGCATGATCATTTCCATCTTTAGCCTTTCGTAAACACTCTTTTTCACTGTATGCTGGATAGGCTCTCCAAATAATAACTACGCATGGCTGCAAATGTGAACTGATTTCCACACTTGACGCGTTTGTCAATTATTGTATATTTTATTTCAGGGGCACACAAAATTATTGGTCAAACAAATATCATACAAACTCGCCGTTTTAGGAAAAAATAAGCATTTATGGAATTTTAAATTATAAAGTCACAAGGACATGGAAAATCTAAGGCTGCATGCCAAAAAAATCGTGTTGATCTGTAAAGGACACGACTTTTGGTATACGCTATAAGGGTACACAAACTATTGTTCAAACAAATATCAAACAAACTCGCCCCTGAAGAAAAGAAAAAACAGCAGCACTTGTGGCATTTTAAATTATAAAGTCATGAGGACACGAGAAATCAAAGGCCGCATGCAAAAAAAAATGTATTGATCCGTACAGGCGTTTACAACAACAAAAAATGTTTAAGGAAATGACTAAGTATCTAAGTGTGGCTGGCCAGATTTTGACAACATCATCATTCGAGAGACGGTGGGTCTGTAAAAACACCGATCTCTCATCACATCCCATTGTTAGCAATGAGAGGAAATACCATTTTCTAAAACTGTACTATTAATGTGGAAACGGATACCTTACTTAACCTTTTTTTTTAACTTTACCAATAATGTGGGAACGGATATTTTACTTAACCTTTTTTATTTCTAAACTTTTCTAATATTGTGGGAATGGATTTTTTACTTTACCTGTTGTTTTTTAACTTTACTAATAATGTGGGAACAGATATTTTACTTTACCTTTTTTCTAAACTTTTCTAATATTGTGGGAATAGATATTTTACCTGACATTTTTTTTAACTTTACTAATAATGTGGGAATGGATATGTTACTTTACCTTATTTTTAAAACTTTACTAATAATCTGGGAACAGATATCTTATTTTACATTTTTTTTAAACTTTACTAATAAAGTGGAAACGGATATCTTACTTTGCCTTTTTTTCAAAACATTACTAATAATGTGGGAACGGATATTTTACTTTACTTTTTTTTTTTTTCAAAGCACATATTCAAGGCTGCATTATGCATGTGCAACATGTGTAGGTGCACAGGGAGACAACATTTAGAGGGTGGCAAACCCTTGCCGGCGGCAAAATATAACTAGTGGTCATTACATGTTTTTATTGCTCTCGCATTAAATTATACTTCCGACATTAATATAGTTTGGCAATAGCGGTGCTGAGATTTAGCTGAGGAAACAGCAGGCGTAAAATAAATGATTGCACAGGGGCTTCATACATTCTACATACGACCCAGCATATACCAAATAGCGGTGCCGCCCTGGTGAAGCAGCTAGACGGTCTCCTGTGGATCAGATCTTAAATGGAGACCAGGTACAGACCTGGGAGTAAAGGCGGACAGCCTGATTTGACCACATCAACCACCTAGTGCTGATAGGGCAATAAAATATAGATCATATCCTATACGCTCAATGCGCTTTCAGGTGTGGAAAAGAGTTCCTTTACTTTACTATGTCCCAAACGGACACTAAATCCTAGACAAAGATCATTTGCTGTAACAATCAGAATCACAAAAAGTGTCCATATAAAAAACTGACTAGACGTAACGTAACAGTAAACAACAATCGCTACTGAACCGTTGAAGTCATTAACCAGACGCTAGGTAATAAACAGAACGACCGCGACATTCAGAAAGTGTCTTTCCGTTTCTCCAAATGACTGGCCATGTAATCATTGATGCCAGTAGGAGACCGTACTTATCCTACCGCAAGATCTCATCACTCGAAGGAGTCCCATCTGAGAGGTAAATCCTAGAGATTACGTGTGTTCAGGTCAATAAAATGTCCTTCACTGACAGTATTTTAATTAGAAGAGAGCAGTAAACACGCCGTAAGAGTAATGTCTTTCTTTTTAAGTCAATGCTTCTCAAACAAAGATTGTTCAAAAGCACCGAAACATTTTTAAGACAATGGTTCTGAAACGAAGATTGTTTAAAGGCACCGAATGATTTTTTAAGTCAATGGTTTTCAAACCAAGATTGTTTAAAGGCACCGAATGATTTTTTAAGTCAATGGTTTTCAAACCAAGATTGTTTAAAGGCGCCGAATGATTTTTTAAGTCAATGGTTTTCAAACCAAGATTGTTTAAAGGCACCGATTGATTTTTAAGACAGTGCTTCTCAAACGAAGATTGTTTAAAGGCAACGAATGCTTTTTAAGTCAATGGTTCTCAAAAAAAGATTGTTCAAAGGCACTGAATGATTTTAAGTCAACGGTTCTCAAACGAAGATTGTTCAAAGGCACTAAATTCTTTTGTGCAAGCGTCTTATAAAGGGAACTAATTAAGGGTGTTTTCTTCAAAGTCAGAGGTCATCGACCTGAGAGATCAGGAACCAACAGTCTGCAAACAAATTCGACATATCTTAACAGCATGTGTACGCAAAACTCATGTTCTGGAACAATACAATAGTCCAGAAATTGATGAAAAACCAGAGCTTTCCGCCAGAGTTTACAGCCGGTGGAAGCCAAGAAAAAAAGACAACAAAACATGCTAGTGATTTTAAAAACTGTTACAAACACAGTAATATAGATAAATTACATTAAAGGTAAGAAAACATTATGGCTATTTGCTAGAGGAAGAAAATATTACAAGTAGAATGTAACATCACAGACAACGATATTATCCTACATCACACTGCCTCATAATAGTCAACATATCTTACAGTTAGCTAGATAATCGAACAAACATCTTCCTCACACATCCTTAAGCGCTCGGATCCCATCTTTGGTATCTCCCCTCGTGTGTGAGGGGGCTGCGTGGTCTCGAGGCATGGTGTCCATCTCGAGTGCTACAGGTTCTGGGTTCAATTCCCGGTAAGGGCTGGGATTTTTTCACTTGGACTTGCACTTCTAGTAATTTCCCCTGGCCTCTGGGTAGTGAGATCGGACGCCTGTGTGCATTGTTGTGTACGTAAAAAATCCAATGGCAGTTGAAAATCGAAAAGAGTAGCCTAACGGCGCTGCCCACGCAAAAATTAGTTAAGAAAAATCTACCCAAAGTATTTCAGGATCCTCGCCGGTGCTACAGAGCCTGTGCACTGTGCTGAGCTTTTTTGTACTCAGAGTTGAGTTAGAAGAAGGACGGAGCTCTTATGTGTTACACATGTGTGCCATGATGTTGATCCGTTGTTCAAAACCACCCCCCCCCCCCCCCTTATGTGACGACTGATAACACCAGTTCTGCCAATTCCAAAAATATCTGACTGAAAATGCTTTAGCGGAATCAGAATAAGAATGGTAATAGAAAAATTTGCCTTTTTTAATATGTTGAA
Organism: Candidula unifasciata; assembly: GCA_905116865.2. Classification (NCBI taxonomy): domain Eukaryota; kingdom Metazoa; phylum Mollusca; class Gastropoda; order Stylommatophora; family Geomitridae; genus Candidula; species Candidula unifasciata. The sequence continues at coordinate 37,439 of CAJHNH020001037.1, forward strand.
AAAAAAATATATTATCAACTGACATGTCGATAAGTGTTGGCAGTCACGTTTCCTATCTCATACGATCATTAAAATTTAGGATCTTGTCAATGTTCTAGGCCAACAAAAAGCGTGGGGCCAAGCCATCTATGTATTTATCTCTTTATTTGCTTTTGAATCTTTCCCCAACAACTTAGCCGTTCGTCAACAAGCTTGCGAGCTGATTCTTTCACATGGCATGTCCAAGACACAAAACATCATGGCTGTCTTCGCCCAACATAAGGTTAGTTAGTTGCGTATCCTTTACAGGACATTGCAGAACCAACTCCAGCAGCCCTTGGCTGTTGTGTGGTTTCTCTAGGCAAATTTACGTCCAGTAGTTTGCCATTTCTTTCTGGACTGTCATCCCCCTGATACCACTGTCGAAACCAACGCAAGGCGCATGGCCTGCTGTTGGGATCGAACCCGGCAGCCCGGCATTACGAAGCGTTCACATCAACTTAGCCACAGAGCCAACTTCGCTCAACATATTTGTAATTAATATTAAAAGACGTATGAATTAAATAATGAATGCAAGTAATGGGACGAGAATGGCAGAATAGTGGGTGGGCTTGCGTGCACAGTTCTCAACCCTTTGAAAATAAAGTTCGTTCGCTCTTTCATTCGTTCGTTCTGTAGTCATTTTTAATTATTCCTAATTTTTTTTTTTTTTTTCATTTTTCACTTCCACTTTTACCGGAAGTGAAGAATAAAAAAAGAAAGAAAAAAAGCACAAACAAATTAGGAATAATTAAAAATGACTACAGATGAAACGAATGAAAGAACGAACGATCTTTATTTTCAAAGTGTTGAGAACAAAGGGTTGGTTAACTGAATTATATGTGATGATATAATATATATAAACTTGTATTGCATTTTACAAAGGGTATTGAGTTCGCTAAATGATTTATTTCCCGGTGTCTAACACTTTTTTCTATTCTTTTGATGTATGTAACAACTTTTATTTTAATGGGATGGTAGGTAACAATGTAAACTTTGCGAGCCAATTTATTTTGGTAGACAAGAAGGCGGTACAACCGCTCTGAATAAAACACCAATAACGTGATCCACTCGGGAAATTAAGAAATCCCGACGTCCAATTTTGTTGATGATGCCAGGTACATATTTGTGGTTGTGACTTGCATCCAAATGGGCAGTCTACTTTGGTTTACGCATTATATCATTTGGCACTAATGTTGGTATCGGGGAGAATATCTGGATATATACAAACAGGCACGGTGGCTCGTGAAGGTCAGTGGCTAGCACGCGTGACTGCGTACTTTAGTTCTCTGGAGGACCCCTTTTACCTTAGTGAGGCTTCGGGCACATAATGCAAGGCTCGTATGTTTAAATAGAAAAACATAGGAGTCGTAGAGATATAGGTACGTGATGCATTGATGAGGAAAATGAAATTCGGATCAATATTAGTAGTTAATTTTACCCCACTAGGACATCACATAAGCGATAAACACCCGATGACACAAAGTGCCACCATGTGGATGAGGATCACAGGTGGAGAGGTCCCGGAAACCGTGTTCAGCCATTACACCATATTTATGGCCGGGCTATATTGCTGCTCCTGGCAAGAGCCGGGGTGAGGCTTAAAAATAGAGAAAAATTGCATCCCAGAAGGGGATGACTAGTTTTTTTTTTTTCTTTTTCTTGGATCAAGGCAGCGATGATAGAATATTGGAACACGTCCCATCCAGTGTTCCGGGACACATTCTCGGAGACCCAGTCAAGCTTCTCACATGAAACAAGTAACAGACTATTACAGATGTTTGTGTGTTTGTTTGTTTTAGTATCCAGAAGCTATGAGTTGTTAACCCTTAGGCTCGATATTATGGATATCGCAACCTTTCGGCCTTGATTCCATTGTAAATACCGTAAATCTGGGAGAAATGTGGCTTTTCTGCCAACCCCCGGGAGTGAACCCGGACCACAAGGAGTTCGTCACCCGGTCACCGCGCAATCCGGTTTAGCCAACTACGCTAGAGAGCCGGGCACTATTACATTTAAACTGCTTACTGGACACAACACACTCACCAGCCATGTGTACAATAAATTCAAGATTGTCGATTCAGAACTGTACCCATCTGGACTGAACCAGCATGGTATTGAATGTATGCTACAAAAATGATGTTTGCATGCAGTACAAAGATCTCTGGTTTGGCTATTGACATTCCAACATAAACTAAGCCGTATAGAACAGAAGAAGACATGCGTCGCAGACCAGATTTCAAAGAAGCCTGTAGCCTTCTCTTCAGAAAACCACTGACAGGAAGATGAAAAGAAAACATCTTTACACATCAATCAGCACTTGATGGCCGATGTGATCAATATCACGTCGACCGACTGCACTTCCCAAGACATTGCCTGCTACCTATTTTAGGCTGTATCTTTTTTGTCCCAAATTCTCCCAGGGGCGTTCGAACCCAAGACCTTCAGATGGGCAAGAGAGCGTCTATACACTATGATACCTCTCTTTGAGTACTCTAGGGTCAGTGTTCGAAACTCCTCCAAGGTCGACATTTTCAGCTGGCTTCATTCCTGGTCTTCGTCTCATGTCTTCACTGTAAATTGTATCTTTTCATGTGAGCTTCTCGAAGGCATCTCCTCCATATTGTTTCCGGTTTGCGCTCATTCGTTTTAGTGTCCATGATCGACAATGGTGACATTGAAAACAAAAGTTCCAAACAAAATGTTTTCCATAAATGAATAAAAACAATTTATTGCTGGGTTTATTGTGCTTTATCCTATCTGGTGTGTTGACACAGAGTTACATCAACATATAATAAAGCACAAAAGCTGAAACGGGAATGGTTTCTTTCGATACATCGTCTTCGTCTTTATCTGGGTCCATCTGGGTAGAGATTCGACATCACAGCTTTCAGGACAAACCCATATTAACGACGTCTACCTCGTCAATAGACAGCAAAGAGTTTCCATACTGATTTTGCTCTTGTCGTCTGGCTAACCACTCGTCTTGCCTTTCCTCTGAGTCTCTAGTGGCGCCCAGAGCCAAGAGCCACTCCCATCTGTATTATTCTCCACCTAATGACAAGTATTCTTCGTAGGCATCGCACATGAAAGCGATTTAGTTTACTGTCATGGGAGCTGCGCAGTCATGGGGTGATCTGTTGGCATGAAGTGAGAGCCACGTCACAAAACAACAAATGTATGATTTCTAGAGCGCCGCATCCACAAATTTCACAGCATGCATCTTCCCTGTAGCGACACACGGATGGCAGTCGTTTCAACCATTGTCTCGCAGGGAGGAAATGTGGGCTTTTGAGTTGAAATGCTGTAGAAAGATTCTCAGAAAACCATGGTACAGAAATAGAAATCACTCAAATCAATCCTAATTGCACCCAGAGGCACATAAGGCAGGGAAACTGTCACCACTCAGTTTGTTACTAAACCACCCTCTCTATCGCCAGTTTTGCTCGTCGCGTAGATTTGAATTCAGCCACAAAGGTTTGCCTCCACGTACCTCTGGGCCTGCCTCTTTTTGGCTGTCCTTGTGGTGTCATTTCATTGTCTCTCTTTCTTCATTCTGAGGACGTGCCCAATCAACCTCCATCTTCGCGTCTTTTTTTTTTAAATTATTTTATTTCTAAATTTACATTTTCTAAGTCTGTCATTTGTTGTAATCTAGAATTGCTGATTTTATCTAACCCCGACAATCTTCTGAAAAGTCTTCCTTTAAAACCTCTGAGCTTGCTCTCTATCGTTCTGTCTGTTTCTGAAGTTTCTGCTTCGTAGAGGAGAACTGTCCTGACGCATGTATTTTTTTTTTTTTTTTTTAAATATTCTGTGTTTAAGTTAAGTGCTGTTAGTGTTTGATATCCAGACGAAGAAAAGAAATACTGACCTCTTAAAATATCTGAAAGTCAAGTGTCTCGGAAGCTGAAATATTTTGGCAATATTATTTGCCACAGCGGATGAGAAATAAATATTATAGACGAAGGTATGGTAACAAGGAAGAAGGGCAGACCTTCGCGAAGATGGGCACAGAATATAAATGATTCCTTGGGTAAGGAAGTACACGATGGTGGAGATCTGGCGAGTGACCGGGTTTATTTCAGGCAGACCGTGATGAGAGCGACGTTCTGTAAAGGGCCTGCTACATGATGATGATGAGAGATCCACTTGCCCTTAACTGCAACAACCAGAAACATGGGGCGTCCTTGATTGCAGACAAGAGACATACCTGTATTTCGGGAAAACGTCCGTGTTCTTGCCTCTCTGTAAATTAACTCAGATGCGTGTCGCTGTCATCTCTAAGTACTTCTCTGTCAGTTACAACTCGAACCTTGACTTTTTGGTTTTCTGCGTTCCTTGTGTGTTTTTAATAATCGAATTACAGCAAGTTGTGTTTTTCTTGTTGTTGGTCTCCTTCTTCTTCTTCTTCTTCTTCTTCTTCTTCTTCTTCTTCTTCTTCTTCTTCTTCTTCTTCTTCTTCTTCTTCTTCTTCTTCTTCTTCTTCTTCTTCTTCTTCTTCTTCTTTGTCTTTTTTCTTGTTCTTGTTCTGTTTCTTCGTCTTCTTCTTCTTCTTCTTCTTCTTCTTCTTCTTCTTCTTCTTCTTCTTCTTCTTCTTCTTCTTCTTCTTCTTCTTCTTCTTCTTCTTCTTCTTCTTCTTCTTCTTCTTCTTCTTCTTCTTCTTCTTCTTCTTCTTCTTCTTCTTCTTCTTCTTCTTCTTCTTCTTCTTCTTCTTATGTTTCTTCTTCTTCTTCTGTTTCTTATTCTTCTACTTCTTCCTCCTGCTCCTACCCCTCCTCATCCTTTACTGGTGCTGTCATTATATCTACTATCATATTTACTACTGCATTAACCACCTCTAAGACTACATTTAGTACTACTGCTGCTGCTGTTGCTACTACTACTACTACTAATTATACTACTATTAGTACTAATACTTATATTGCTGTACTTCCACTACTCTAGTTCGACAGCTACTACTACCACTAGCAGCACTATTACTACTATGACTACCACTACCGCTATAACTACCTTTGCTACCACTAAGACTATTACTGCTGAAACTACTACTACTATATAGCCATTACTATTACTGCTACTCGTACAACCGCTGACAAAGCTCCAAAGCACCACCACTTCACAACTGTCACAACAACAACTACTACTACCACTGCTACCACTATTATTACTACTCCCAATAATAATTTGAATCCCCATTAAGAAGTTGATATTTACCAAGTCTCCTAGGTTGATCAACGCTACTATGGATTGTGTAAAAGGCGATATTGTTAGAATGCCAAGATCAGTTTCGAAAACAAAAAGACTGGCTTTCAAATTATTCATTACATTATTTCCAGGTAATGTAACGACGTCGTATACAGGCTACAAAGCTCTGGGCGGTGAAAGGCTGGGGTTTGTAACTACTGAATGCATCACCTGAAAGTTGCCAGAACTAAATAATGAATTGTGTGAGGAGATGCGAGACGTGTACAACTGAAAGAGATTAACTGACGTGCTGTAACCTAATTCATTCAGGACCACGAAACATACCTTTATTGGCAGCTACATTCAAGAAATACATTTCTTGAGTCTCTATGCATCGCACAGTTGAAGGGATCCCCGTAGTATAGGGGAACAATGTAAGACGGGTCTGAAAGTTACACTATTTATCCGTCTCTTTCTTTCTCTCACTATCCTCCCAGATGTTCTACTGTAGAAAGTTGCATGTGCAGTTTATGCATTCACACACACTCACCTGGAGATAAATGACGATTTTACACATGACATTGCCCAGAAACCAAGTCTCGAAGATCGTCTGGGCAAAGCTGGGAGGCAAACAAATGAGGATGGTGAGGAAATCGGCTACGGCCAAGTTGCTGAGGAAGAAGTTGGTGATGGTCCTCAGGTACTTGTTTCTCCAGACGGCGTACCCTACAAGGAAATTGCCTCCCACTCCTGTGACAAACACCAGGAGGTAAATGGCGGAGATAATCCATTCCAAGGTGGTCAGTTGAAGGTACACGTGAATGTTTTTGATCAAATCCTGTGAAAGAGGCACCAAATTATGGGATATATTGTCAACATTATGCTAATTTTTAGTCTGGGTGCAACCGGCTGCTTCTTCAAGGAGTAAAAGGAGCCTTTTCCAGGAGTGTCGGGCATATAGGGCTAGACCTTTATTTTATAGCCCAATCGGTACAAGGTGGATGATGTGATCAACAGTTTACCCATTTAGAGCTGGGTCGATCTGGGGGCCAATGTAATTTTATTTGTAAAAATAGGACCTTAACCCACAACCTCCAGTCTGTGAGCGTCTAGCCGCTACACAAGGGGGGGGGGGGAGGGCTGCAGTCTTCTAAGAGTATCCAAATTATAAACTGACAGACAATAACAAGCCTGGGTCTGGATCAATCAATCATGTGAGATCTCCACGATAAATATTGGCTGACGAGGATCTGCAACGTACTCGGGCTTTCGCCCTGGATACATACTTTCCGATTGCTGTTTGTCAATCTCATGATGGTATCCTCTCAGTTGTACAGCCTATTGTTCTCTTGCCTTTAACTTTTCCTTCTAGTATGTTTTAAAAGTTTTGTTGTTGGTGTTGTTCTTAATATTATTTATTTATTTCAGCAACTCTTGTTTTTCATAATCTCATCAGAAACACAGCATTTGATTTTGCTTCCTTGCAATACGACTTTTTCTTCTGTATTTCCAATACCTCTTTATTTGATTGGTTTATTTCTTTGAAATTCTACTTTTTCTTCTGTATATCTAATTCTCTAGGGACTTAAAGCCTTTTTGTAATTTCTGGTTTCTGGATACAACCTGAAGGATCTATAATCGAATATCAAGATGAAAAGTGAGATTAATTACTAAGAGGCTTCCCAGCAGGCCTTGCACAGAGTTATAGTAATGGTATGGTAGTTCTTGAGATCGTGTTTGGGGTTGTTGTTTTGTCTGTAATTGTAAAGAGCTAGAGGCATCATTTACTTTTAGGCTGATTTCTAATGTGGTTGGTGCTACAGAGCCTGTGCACTGTGCTGAGCTTCTTTGGACTCATTCTTGAATTAGAAAAATAACTGAGCACTTATGTGTTACTACCAGAGTGCCGTGATGTTGATCCTTGTTTAAACCTGAAACCTTTTAATGAGGATGCCACAAAAAAATTAATGTTTAAGGAACTCGTGAAACCGTTGAATTGACTCGGGAACTAATGTCACAAATATCGATCAACATTCAGTGAGGCTTGAGATAATTCCTCTTGTTTTAGTCGTTAAGACTTTGACTGAAACGTAAGGTTGTATCTGCTGAGGGCGTTTTATTTCTACCCTTCCGCTGTTTAGTTTGTTGCGTATCCTTTACAGGATGTTGCAGAACCAACCCCAACAGCCCCTGGCCGTTGTGTGTTTTTTCTAGGCAAATTTACGTCCAGTAGTTTGTCATTGCTTCCTGGACGGTCGGCTTTATTGATATCACTGTCGAAACCAACACAACTCGCATGGGATCGAACCCGGCATTAGGAAGCGTTCGCATCGACATAGCCTCAGAGCCGACCTCCGTTGTTTACCCCAGCGTAGTAAACTGTTTAATTTTAAAGCAAACAACCTTTCTCCACGTCTTCAGACAGTTGACGTTTAGTTTAATAAAAGTAAAGGTCCCTTTTCCACGCCTTTAGGCGTATTGGGTATATAGGGCTAGACCTATATTTTATAGACCAATCGGCACTTTGTGGGTGATGTGATCAACATTATGCCGCCCGCCTTTACTTAATTCGACTTTATCTGGTTCTCATTTAAGGCTCCATTGACATAGAAGCGAAGGTCATTTTTCAAAAATGTTCCGCTTCATTTGGATTTGGACATACGAACTTCAGGTTCCCAGGTAAGCCGCTACAACACAGTGGCTCCAATTTCTAGTCATGGTTTGTGTTTAATGCACTCTTCCCCAGTTGGTGGATCCCCGGCAATCTAAGAAAAAAAAATCTGACCTCTCCGTGATAGTTTTTTATTTCTTAAAGCCTTCAACTTTAGAGTGCAAAGCTTTCTGCGATTCTAATCTTCATAAATATGAGAAAAGTCGAAGGTGTTGAACTGGATTCCATCCATGATATTTATTGAACTAACTGCACATGATATAATAGAATGAAGGACTAGACTGCAAGTTCTATGTACTAGAAGCAAAGCCTAAAGGGTTTCTTGTATTAGAGAGGGGGAGGAGATAACTATAAAGGATAAGATGGAAGTCTACTCCTCGAGCCTATCTCTACTCCAAACCTACAAGAGCTCCAGCGATGTCGTGGCTAGTGGAAGTAAACACACACTTAAGCTACCTTAGTAACAAGAAAATAAAGAGAAAAAGTTCGTTAGGCGGGGATAAGAATACAAATATCTTATCCTGACAGGAGATATTCTGTGTAGGGTCTAATCAGCAGTAACAGGAAAACCTAGGCACATTAATCACAATCTGAATCAAAACAACTGGAACTATAATTATCATGTTTAACATCTGTTTATTTCACTGAACATAAGACTAAGTTCTCCGTAAATAATATTGCAATGAAAATCCACAACATACCCTGACAACAGATCGAAACCTATCTCTGCCTAAACACATCAACCCGCGTTGAGCTAAACCCCTGAACGCAATGGTAAAATCAGAACCACGTGTTACTCGTCAAAACAGCAGAAGCCTAAGAGAGCGAATAGACCACTCCCATCTCCTTTATCACTTTCCGACCCCAAGTTTGTCAGGTTTTTGGTTCGCTTAAAGCCTAATAAAAATTATATAAAAGCTTCCCTATGACGGTTACATGCGAGCCCTATATGATAAATAAAGGCAAAACAGGACAATGATGGTGATGAATGTTTGTAAATTATAATATTTGAAAAACAAAGATAAAAAAAATAGATTGCACAAATTATTGCCTGGTATATTTGGCTGTATCTCACTAGATGTATACTACAGTAAAAAAAATTACATAAATGAATCAAATAAGGGAATCCTTCGTAACTGAAGTACAAATGCAACTACAATCAACTCAACTACCTGTTTTACCAGGGCTGCCGAGTGTCTGAATCATGTCTTGCATGCACCTGACGAGGATAAAGCGAAATATGCCAGGCAACATATTGTGCAGTCTATTGTTTATGTTTTCTTTACTCAAATTTACGAGAGGGAAATATTGCTTTAATTTATAATATGTTCTTCAGTATGACTATTTTTCGTTTTCAGCCACCAACGTTTGCTATACGTCATTAATAGGACGGTGCGATAAAGATCTCCACCTGTGTGCCACGGTTAACCTTGTAGGGACATTCATGTTGGCCAGATTTCTTCTCTTTGATGGGTAATTCTGAGTATTCCTGTCGGACATGCTCTGAATCTGCTTTGGTGAGCAACAACCACATACAGCAGAGTTGGCAACTCGAATTAGATAAATATGTGCTCTGAGTGTACTGTGCCAATGACTATTTAAAAGCATGTAATCCGTGGCAGTCAAATGCCCATTGGCTGGCCGGTAGACGACTTCACCGCCGGTCGGGACTGTATTTAGGTCGGTCTTCATTGATCGCATCAACAGTGCAGGAATCCTTTTTATGGCTCTTCGTGGCGTGCAACGCTAAGTCATTTTATATGGTGCACATAACCTAGTCACGATTACAATCTAAAGCTAGCCCTTTAGGTATGCTGATTGAACGTGACGATTCTCCCCCCCCCCCCCACCCAACCCCCAGCAAAGCAAGGAAACAGCAGTCAAATCGGCCCCAATGTGGGACGCAGTGTTTCGTTATTTTAAAGCTCCACTGTGGCTGTCGTCGGAGCGTCTAAACATAGCCCAACGGTTGGATGGGGTTTCTGGGTCTGGCGCCGGGTGATTCTCATCTAAATGGTGCCTCTTGGTATCACCGGGTGTTTATCGCTTGTTGTGGAGTTGACCGTCAGTCGGTCAGTCATTCGTGGCAGACACTAGAGAGTATCCTGGGGTCTACAGATCTAACCTAGCTGAGAACAGCTGGCCTAATGAATTCATCGCTTGCAAAAATAGGTACAATACACGAAACAAATGGACACTGACCTGATCGGAACTGTAACATTGACGAGACTCGTAGTGATGGTACTTGCAGGTCAGCGAGGAAACGCTCGAATTGTTCTGAGTTCCGTTCGATTCAAACGTCCATTCTGTGTGCATTTTCTGAAATGATAATATACTTATTAATTTGAAATCCTTAAATTATTCGGTTTATTCAAAGCATTTTTTTTTCAACCGCGTAGAATCATTTTTGGCCTGCCCTGGTTAACAAATTCCTGCAGAAGTCGGATGTGTCGGCAGAAAGTTGTAACTATTGCAGCCATGCCTTACAAAAGGCACAACACATTTACATCTTTGGATGTGGATGAACGCAGAAGAAGAAGAAGAAGAAGAAGAAGAAGAAGAAGAAGAAGAAGAAGAAGAAGAAGAAGAAGAAGAAGAAGAAGAAGAAGAAGAAGAAGAAGAAGAAGAAGAAGAAGAAGAAGAAGAAGAAGAAGAAGAAGAAGAAGAAGAAGAAGAAGAAGAAGAAGAAGAAGAAGAAGAAGAAGAAGAAGAAGAAGAAGAAGAAGAAGAAGAAGAAGAAGAAGAAGAAGAAGAAGAAAGAAGAAGAAGAAGAAGAAGAAGAAGAAGAAGAAGAAGAAGAAGAAGAAGAAGAAGAAGAAGAAGAAGAAGAAGAAGAAGAAGAAGAAGAAGAAGAAGAAGAAGAAGAAGAAGAAGAAGAAGAAGAAGGAGAAGAAGAAGAAGAAGAAGAAGATGAAGATGAAGATGATGATGAAGAAGAAGAAGAAAAAGAAGTAGAAGAAGAAGAAGAATTTTTGACCTATGGTTTCAGAGCAACATGGCTTCTGCTCTCGAGACAAACTGTGCGGGTTAGGGTTTCAATATTTTGTTCTCGACCACATACATTTTTTTCATCTTTTACAGGATTTGAACCCACGTCTACCGCATGGGAGACTAGTGTTCTAGACGTGCCATTGGTATCTACTGAAAAAATTATTACGTGCTGTCTCCGCAATGAAGGTTGGCTAGAGTACACTTCTCCCCATTATTACGTTTGTGTAGTTCACTTATGTTTGAAAAAGGCCGCCCGGTCAAAACGTTACGTTGTGTTGTTTTGTGCCCGTTTTTCTGCTTCCCCGTTTTGTTGAGCTTTTTAGTCTAATTTCTCTGGAATTCCTTGGCTAGAGTACAATGTTTCCTATCTTTTGGCATGTTACGTGACGATGTTCCTACTTACGCATGACCATTCCAGAAAGTGTGAAAACACCGTCACTGGTCCAGCAAACCGACAGTGGTTTATCAAGAGCTCGTAGAAAAATAAAGAGACCCATACTGAACTTTATCGGTAGACAACAGATTAAATGGTTTGGCCTTGTAACAAGCTTGGCAACAGACAGGGCCCCACACAGAGTGTGGCGGGTAACTTCGCTTTACACTAGCGAATGCACTATGTGCACTTTACAGAGGGAACTACAAACAGTGAAACATCATAAGGTCTTATAGTAACCCCAGCCTTGCTGGTTAAATGAGAGGATTCGGGGTTTGCCCACATCTTATTCCCTACTGTAATTAATTGTATATTTAAATGTATTAAAGTTATACTAGCTTTTGTTCACTGACACACTTACAGTTAAAATGAAACTTCAGAAAACTGTAAGAACATTAAAACTACATTTATTAGGATTTTCAATTCAATATAAATTCAACTGATAACTAAATGGCTGTGGATAAAATTATGGATTGGGAAAGCAACAGATGTTCCCACTTAGCTGTAGCTTAGGTCAGCTTCTGGCTAAGCCTCGGTGACACATCAGGCAGGCCGAATCTTCCAGTCCAGTCCGGACAATCGGGTATCTGCAGCTAAGCTTAGGATCTACTTCTGGACTCCCACCTGTATTTACCATCTGGAACTAGAACAATAGAACAGTCCTTATACAAACAGTCAGGAAGGTTCTAACTGGAGACAACAATACCTCCAGTCTTTAAACTGTTACACTACACACATATATATGGAGTAGGATAGTAACAGGTGTTCACATTCTTCTGGCATAGAATGGGAATGTGTACAGAGCATGGTCCATAATCCTGATGGGTAAATATTTAGGAAACCAGTTTCATGAATACTCTCAAGAACAAGAGTTTACAGCACACAAAAAGAAAGGACATTCCTCAGTGTAAATTGTTCTGATGTCTGCACACTAGTACTCCTTTGAAGGGTTAACATGCTTACGCACACAGACATACACAGTCATATTTCACAATATTCTCATTTTAACCACATGGGTTCACATCACAATGAATGAGAAGCAGGGAGTGAGTTTACCAAGGCCAGAAACTCATAACAGGTGCTTTGCACTGTTTGAAATAAAATGGGATTGACATATCTCCATCAATATACTGGGTGCTGGGATAGATGTCAAAATACAATCATAGATGACAATGGGCTTTCCATCTGTCACAGTATTAACATAAAATATACAACACTCACTCCAGTTTAAATCTAAATCCACACATGTGCTAAGTAACAATTCAGCAGAGTTTAGAAGTGGTGAGGGGTGAAATATAATTATTACATTTGTAAGGCCAGCTGCTGTAAAACTGAAATGAATTCCTAGTAATAGGGAAATATATCTACAACAATAATAATTACAAGCAGGGGCCATACATCTCTTTTCTGCTTCTTCTTCTCTGACAGTGTGAATATTAAATTCAGCCTCACTGTGTTATTCACTTTCCAAGCTCTTAAACTAGTCTCAGAATTATCTGGACTAAATCTAAATTAAAGCAAGACAGTGATTTATTAAGCTAATATCACCATGAGGTAAAATCAACTTAGAAGGGATTAGTTATAATGAATATACACTTCATTCCTATTTTTAATTGTCTAGGCTGGAAACAGGAACTGGCTGAGATTTCACATGAGGACATAATTATCACTTAATTAATATAAGTATAATTACTAAAAATACCAATGCACGTTTCTAGTAGCAAATAAACATTAATTCAATCATCAAATAGATAATATGTTTGCATACATATACATACTAGATCATAAACGTGGTTAGTAAGGATAAAGAAATTTATCATAGTTTTTGAGCCATGTGGGCATTAAATTTCAGAATTTAACCTGTGGAATTAATTCAGAGGAATAAGCAGCAATACATCAAATTAAACTTATTCTTTTAACTCACCCCTGGCAGGGAATTCAAACTCAGGCAACAAGACAACAGAACTAATTGAACTGTGTCAATTGGGGAGAACAAAATCTTGACTTCCCCAATCGAGCCTGGAATGAGAAATGGAAGATGGGAAGTCCTACCAAGGGGGAAGTTACTCTTTGTTACCCCTTGACTACTCATCATCTCATTCGCCCTTTTAACTTTTAACTATTTAATTATAATTTTGCTACAATAAAGCATTAAGAAAAAGGTAAGGAAATTTCTTAATTAATCCAGTGTTATTATGCTAATTATAAGCAATAGGAAAATGTTTAGAACTTTGGTAATAATATTATCTAAACAAAGCAATATTTAAAAGGACAGAAACAGCTGTCCAGACCAGCTCGTCACACAGAGTAATATTATACAAATGCGGCAGTAACAGATCCAGAGGTTGACCAGGCAGATAATGGACCGCAGAACTATCATAGACACTAAAAAGTTCTATATACGAAGCGAACAGAAGTGCCCGTTTCAGAGATCTCTTCCTGTCGCGACTCTGCGAGGCATTCCAGGAGTGGAGAAAAGAAGAAAAGGAAGAAAGTACCCACTCTCCTCCTCTTTGCTACTCTCGCACTACTGTCTGAAAATCAGGGCACGTATTTTTTTTTTTCCAACTACACAGCGGAAGTTGACCCTAAGAACTGAAGGATCATGAAATTGTTAATCGCGTTCACTGTCCTCTAAATCCACAGAGCGCCGAATAATACAACACATAAATCAGGAGCGCTCGTTTTGGTCATATTGTGAGTGAGTTAAATTGCCAGCATGACAAACAGCCTTCCCGCAGCACCACAATAAGGCTGGTGACGTGAATAATGAGGTAATGGAGAAGCCAGTCCTATGGGAGAAGAGGCAAATCGCTGGAGAATCAAATTATCTCTACCGAGAAATCAGATAACAACAGTTGATGAATCGATGCTGGTAATGATTTCAGTCTCAAACCATGAACGGAAGCAGTTTTTATTAGGGATTCATACGTTGGACTAAAGGGATGAGTTTAGCTGGGTAGTCTAAAGTGCTGTGCTGGCTAGAGCTGTTGTCGCCAGCCTTTAGCTTCGGGGCACAGCAGGTCAAAGCCAGGAACCCTTTTCACACTACTGCCGCATAGGGCATAGAGTGCTAGAGCCATAATTCATAGACAAATCGGCGTTGGATAAATAATGTGAATAACATCCCAAGGGCCGCCCAAACTGTCCAAAAATATCTCGGTGCTCACTTAAGGTGGGTTCACAACGTTGGAGCCCTGGGTAAAACCTCCGAATGTTTTTGTCTGGAATAAAATATATCCTTCCTCATACTTACTTTACTTTTTCCTTCCACGTATGCCGCTAAGCGTTGTGGGGAGATGCAAGTTCCTGTCATAAGCAAGGCGGGCAGCATCTGATGTTCTGAGGCCATGCTTTTGGCAGGTTTCGGAGACCCCGTCAATCCACCGTTTCCTTGGTCTTCCTCTTGCCTTATATCCTGAGCTTCTTTGGTTGAAAATTTGTGATGTTATTTGGTCATTTTTCATCCTAGTTAGATGTCCAAACCATTTCATTCTTTGATGTTCTATGTAGTCTAAACATGGGTGTAGTTTTGACAGTGTTTCTAATGTCTATGTTTCTTTATCCTGTTACTAGTCTGGTCTTATTCGCTGCTTTTCTTAGACATTTCATTTCACAGGCTTCTATTTTTCTTTCATGGGTCTTGTTGATTGTCCATGTCTGGCACTGGTAGCAGAGTGTTGGAATGAAGATGGTGTTTATCAATTGTCTTTTGGTCTTCATGGTTATATCTGGATGTTTAAGCAGAGGTGATAGTTGGTA
>CAJHNH020001037.1:60000-62500 GCA_905116865.2 Candidula unifasciata
TCTATCTATCTATCTATCTATCTATCTATCTATCTATCTATCTATCTATCTATCTATCTATCTATCTATCTATCTATCTATCTATCTATCTATCTATCTATCTATCTATCTATCTATCTATCTATCTATCTATCTATCTATCTATCTATCTATCTATCTATCTATCTATCTATCTATCTATCTATCTATCTATCTGTCTGTCTGTCTGTCTGTCTGGTCTGTCTGTCTGTCTGTCTGTCTGTCTGTCTTGTCTGTCTGTCTGTCTGTCTGTCTGTCTGTCTGTTGTCTGTCCTGTCTGTCTGTCTGGGTTCTGTCTGTCTGTCTGTCTGTCTGTCTGTCTGTATCTCATCTATCTAACTGTCTGTCTGTCAGTCGGATGGTCTGTCTGTCTGTCTGTCTGTCTGTCTGTCTGTCTGTCTGTCTGTCTGTCTGTCTGTCTGTCTGTCTGTCTGTCTGTCTGTCTGTCTGTCTGTCTGTCTGTCTGTCTGTCTGTCTGTCTGTCTGTCTTGTCTGTCTGTCTGTCTGTCTGTCTGGTGTCTATCTATCTATCTATCTATCTAACTGTCTGTCTGTCTGTCAGTCGGATGTTGTCTGTCTGTCTGTCTGTCTGTCTGTCTGTCTGTCTGTCTGTCTGTCTGTCTGTCTGTCTGTCTGTCTGTCTGTCTGTCTGTCTGTCTGTCTGTCTGTCTGTCTGTCTGTCTGTCTGTCTGTCTGTCTGTCTGTCTATCTATCTATCTAACTGTCTGTCTGTCAGTCGGATGGTCTGTCTGTCTGTCTGTCTGTCTGTCTGTCTGTCTGTCTGTCTGTCTGTCTGTCTGTCTGTCTGTCTGTCTGTCTGTCTGTCTGTCTGTCTGTCTGTCTGTCTATCTATCTATCTATCTATCTAACTGTCTGTCTGTCTGTCAGTCGGATGGTCTGTCTGTCTGTCTGTCTGTCTGTCTGTCTGTCTGTCTGTCTGTCTGTCTGTCTGTCTGTCTGTCTGTCTGTCTGTCTGTCTACCTATCTATCTATCTATCTATCTATCTATCTATCTATCTATCTATCTATCTATCTATCTATCTATCTATCTATCTATCTATCTATCTATCTATCTATCTATCTAACTGTCTGTCTGTCGCTAATCTGTTTAATAAACCATGACGCTGGACATGACAGTAGAACACCAATGAATGTAAAATTGCCTATTAAAATCACTAACAGCCAATAAATGCTAGAATTCTATCCAGCAATCGATTAGTCTGTCCCCTCTGGGATGCTACCTAAAGGTTTACATCACCATCCTGAAATAAAGAATCTCTATGTGGACCACAGACTAACAAAGCAGATCCAAGATTCCCTGTTCAACCTCTGTATAATTTATAGTTAGGGCACTGGTAACGACCCCACCAGCTAGATAGAACGTGTAGTCTTGTGCGGGTAAGGACAATGCTGATATTAGTCCTGTAACGTTCTTTAAAGGACAGGCAACTTACCTTTAACTGTTTATCATTCACAGGGGTTGGTAAAAACTGGTTTGTCTAGATGTTAACACGACATTTTACATATACAACACATTGGCTT
This sequence comes from Candidula unifasciata, assembly GCA_905116865.2. Classification (NCBI taxonomy): domain Eukaryota; kingdom Metazoa; phylum Mollusca; class Gastropoda; order Stylommatophora; family Geomitridae; genus Candidula; species Candidula unifasciata. Next base: position 61,561 of record CAJHNH020001037.1, read on the forward strand.
ACAAATCTGTGGCTACGAATATATTTTTCGCAGCCAGTTTGCCTCAGCTAACGAATTTGGATTTTGCTTAAGAAAGTTTTAGTAATTTAGTAATTGCGCAGGCTAACATAATGAAAAGGCTGCGAGGTGGGCTGAATTTTTAAACCAATCACGTTTCGGCTAAGGAAGATTTTGGTGTATAAATAAGATTCTGGAATGAATTATTTACGTGTATAGCTTCAAATCCTTACGTCCTTTTTAGGACGTATTTTTTTGTTATTTGAAGCCCCACTCTGGCTTTTGCCAGGGGCCGCAATATAGGCAGGCCATAAATATGGCCAATTGTCTGAATGCGGTTTCTGGGACCTCTCCACGGTGATCCTCACCCACATGGTGGCACTTTGTGTCATCGGGTGTTTATCGCTTGTGTGATGTTCTGGTGGGGTAGAAATTCATTCATTCATTCAATTATTTAAGTTTACCAGGTTGTCGTAAAGGACCCTTTTCCACGTTTTCAGGTGTTTTGGGCACACAGTGATAGACCTAAATTTTTTAGACCAGTCGGTACTCTATGCATGATGTGGTCAACATCACGCCGAAGCCTTTATCTTTCCAGGACCTTCCCTAGTACCCATTCAAAGCTGGGAGCCAATTTCATTTCTGTTCGGCCCGGCTACGTTAGAATTTGAACTCCCTTGCTTTGGATCCGGAGGCGAGCGTCTTGCCGTTACACCATGGCAACTCTCGTTAGCCGTGGTACCACTACATTTACAGCCATTTGGTTTGTAATTTATATTTCACTTCTGCATCATCTGCTATTGCACGTTCGAGATCAGAGAAGCATATCATTTATCTCTTTGCACGTGTATTTATCACATACAAAACATCCTAATGCTCACTATAACGCTGTTATTGCAGCGTTGAAGATATTGCAAACTTTGATATTGCCAATGACACAGAG